>JAKCPI010016992.1:0-10770 GCA_023213315.1 Euborellia annulipes | reverse complement strand
TTATAATTTATTTCATACTTAAATCGGCAGGAGACCTAGGGGGTGGTACAAAAAGTTTAAAACACAAAACTACTGAATTGGGTTTAGGAGACTTTGAAGCCAATGAATTAAATAAAAAACTTTTATTTAATTGTTAACCGTCAACGTTTCGGTCGCAAATCACGTCCTTCCTCAGGACGATTAATTGTTAGATACAAGATTAACAGTATTATATTCAATTATCATTGTAAATTATACAATATTTATTTAAGCAACAATTATTGATTGTAAGAAACTCTAAGCGAGCAAGTCCCTCACTCGCAATACATATATCTTGAATAAATATTGTATAATTTACAATGATAATTGAATAATAATAATAATCGTCTTTATTAAAAATAGACCTTTACATGCACATAAGTTATATGCGTTTTTTTTTTTACAAAATTTGTTAAAAAATTTTAGGCAAATCCATGGTCATCTTGAACGTCTGGAGGCAAGGGCGGATACAAGGGGGGTAAGGGGGTAATTACCCCCCCCCCCGAGATTCGAATAAAATACCTTTTTTTCGCGAAAAAATTTATTTTTAATGTAAAATTTTTAAAATTAATACTTAAAAATTTGATGTGTATTTATATTCTGGCAAACAAATACAGAATGCGCTTTTAAATTACCGAAATTAAAAAAAAATAGTGTGCTGTGCGACGAGTCACACCAGATTACCCCCCCCGAGAAACACCTCTGGATCCGCCCTTGTCTGGAGGAGTTGCTCAAATACAAAAAATACAAAATCATTAGTTAAATAAAAATTACACTTAATATATAAGGATGGATTACATTATCGGCAATCACTATTGTACTCTGATATTAGCCAGTCTCTATATGTCCATGCAGCTTTGCAGTCTCATGACAAGGTTAGGATCAGCTGTGTATTGAATGTGCTTTTGGAAAATTATTTTTTTGTGTGGTTTTTCTTTACCTGGAAAGATAATTTTTATACTCCCTGAAAGATCTTGAAACGGGCTGTAAGGTGGACTTCGGGACACTATCCATTTCGGCCGATAGGTATGTTTTTTCAATGACAATTGAATATAATACTGTTAATCATGAATTCTAACAATTAATCGCCCTGAGGAAGGCCTTGATTTGCGACCAAAACTTCGACGGTTAACAATTAAATAAAAGTTTTTATTTAATTCCTTGGCTGCAGTCTCCTTTACCCAATTTAAGTCTCAGCCACTTCTCATCGCTATCCACAAAACTACTGTAGGGCCTACTGTATAAATGTTTTATTTCATCTGTAAATATTTTTTTTCTATTATATCTATTATATTATTTTTAATAGCAATTTTTACTTATGTTAAAGAGAGAGCACTGAGGGAAATAAAGTATTCTGTATTCATATTAAAGGGAGATCCCCTGGGCCGTAGCTCAGTGGTAGAACATTCACGTCTTAGGCCAGGAATCAGAAATTCGCTTCCCGTTATAAGCGATTTTTTTTTTCCGGGGCCCTTAGGCAGTCGAAATCTCGGGGCCCTGTCTCCTAATATATATAGGTGTATATATATATAGAAGCTCCCAAAAAGCGCGGGGCCCATAGGCGATCGCCTACTCCGCCTAATAGGTCTAATTGAGTCCGGTTTGTAATAGACTATATTATAAAAATAAATATTTCTACTTCATGAGCCATGTGAAAGCAGCTCTTGAGACGAATCTGGTCTCAGTACCCCTGAGCTGAGATGCTTAAACAAATATTCATTTGATATTTTAATTAACTCCCTTCGAGGAGTACAGAAATGGAATATTGCTATTTTTTTTGTTTTGTAATAATTTTTTTATTCTCAACAAACAGTTTTAAATTTCATTTTATTCCATGTTCAGTAGTAATATGAAAGAAAAAGAAATAAGTTACAATTGACTTTTTCAAGATATCACATTTCATTCGCTCTCCCTTTTCTGACTTTATATTTGATCCTTGATACAGAACTGTGAGCACGACTCATTGGGACGCCCCTAAATTTCGGTCAAAATTGTGAAACCGGAGCCCCCGGTTTCAGGTTTCAATCTCCACTTCTTTATTCATAGACCATTTGCCCTGTTAGCACCAAAATAACAGGGGCTTCCAATATTATACTATAGGTAGCTCGAGCAAAGCCTGAAGGCTAGTGAATCGATGAAATTTTCTCAAAAAATTTGGTGGTGAATTTAGGCACTTCATCGAGCTCTTTAGGGCTAGGAAATTCAAAAATTATTAAGTATTATTATTGTAAATAATTCAATTCGTATTTTGAAAGAATTTTTTACATAAAATTAAAACCAATAATAATAGGTTAATTATTAGCCTAGTCGTCCACTGGAACCGTGCTTGCTCGGCCGAATGAAAATTCGGCCGTCAGTTGATAATGATATATTGGATAGTTTATACTTAATGAGAAGACGGATGAAAAGGAAGCAGAAGTATTGGGTACAGTGAGCGCCACAATTAAGTCCCCACCTGTTAGCTAGAGCCTCAAGTATATGTTATAGTATATGGTAAATGGTGAAATAATTTCAAATATGAAAAGGTAAAATAAAATCTGTACCAGATTTTACGTTTTACCTTTTCGGCCATTAAAATTATTTCACTATACACCATATACTTTAGGCTCTAGCTATCAGGTGGGGGCTTAATTGTGGCGCTCACTGTACATCCTATACTACCCTACTGAAAGAAATCGGGAGTTTGAATGTATTCAAGTTCGGCCGAACACCAGAAAAATCCCAATCAAACGGATCGGGCAGTCGTACGGCCCAACTCTACCGAATGGTCCGATGCAATGGACGCGGTTCCTATCATATATACAGCATTCGGCCGAACGCGGCTCCAGTGGACGACTAGCCTTTAAAAAAAAAAAACACCAATGGAAATTATAAAAATTTTGAAAATCCCAAACTCCTTAATACCCAAGTGCGCCACTGAGTTTATTATATGAATTGAAATATTTTAAAATTTGACAGTTGATTCTGTTCAAATATCTTTGCGAAATATCAAACGTAGGATGTATGGAGGCAGAGGCAGCCAAGAAAAAATATGCTGAATGCTTTCACCAATCAGCTGGAAACGTTTCGGTTTATTTATTATGTACCATCTTCAGTACATTCTACAATACAGTATTTTAAATAAATGCACCGAAACATTTCCAGCTGATTGACAAAAGCATTCTGAGCATTTTTTCTGCCTCGATAAATCTCTTACTAAATCGACAAAATTTCTAGATTCAACCCACGGATAAATATATTTTTTTTTTTTTAAGCGGCTCTAATTCTACTAAAATGTGAATAGTCCTTTGATAAATTATTTATTTTTTCATTAATTAGGAAGTAATTTTTCTCTTTATTAATTTGATTTTCTTTTTTCGTGCGATTTTTGTTTAAATTTTATATTAGAAATAATGAATTAGCGAATTGAACCGTGGGTGGTTACGTGTAGGTGTGTTGTTACGTTCCCGCACCCCTGGAACCTGGGGGGGGATGTTTGGTTCGTGTGGCCCTGAGCGCTACCATCCTCGGGTAGGGGATGAGGGAAGGGGAATAGATGGAGGAGAAGGACACGAAGGCAGTCTCGGGTCAGTCCCTAAGAGAGTGTGAGATTGGAAAGAGCTAACTTGGTCAAACAGACATTCATTTTCGTCCCCAGTCACCCCGAAAACGTTGGATTCTAAATTATCATTACACAAATCGTCATTACATAAAAAAATAAATACCCATCTAAAAAAAAATTCAACGCTTTTTTTTTATACTTTGAATACCCTCCCCATAACCTGTCGGGGCCAAAAGAAACCTGTATCGAGGGACTCAACAGAAGATTTTCATCTCCAAGGCTGCCGCTCGTCTTCAGGAGGTGCAAAATCGTTACATGGTGTCAGGTGAGGGGTGGGTCGCAACCCTAACTCATCTTAATTAAAAAAAAAAAAAAAACTATAATCAATATAAAAAAAAAAAAATATTTAAAAACTATAATTAATACTGTATGTTATTAAAATAAAATAATAATTAGAATAGTTAAGTTTAAAAAAAAAAAAAATTATTGTCTTTTAAATATTTTAAATAAATAAAAATATATACACAAAAAAAAAAAAAAAATTATATATCTAACTATAATGGCAGTTAATCAGGAATTGAGGGATATCGGCCTTCCAGAGGTAAAGGAAGAAGGGAGTAAAGAGATTTTAAAAGATTTGGAGGTTTATCAGGAATTGAGGGATAGCGGCCGTCCAGAGTTAAAGGTAGAAGGGAGTAAAGGTACTTTAAAAGATTCGGAGGTTAATCAGGAATTGAGGGATAGCGGCCTTCCAGAGGTAAAGGTAGAAGGGAGTAAAAATAGGTTATACGATTCGGAGTTTTATCAGGAATTGAGGGATTTTAATCAATTGATCTTAGATATTAACAAAGAGAGTAGAGTCATGTGCGCGACTATGAATAGACAAATGGAAATTAACAGTCAGAAAATATTACAGCGAAATGCATCAATAGAAAAAAAATTGGATTTTTATATTAATAAAATGGAGGAAAAGACAAAAGCAATGGAGGATAGGCTCATAGGGGTAGAAAACAAAGTCGGGGCAGTAAAAGAGCAATGTAAAAATCAAACTATACACCAAATAAACGATTTCCAAGAGAAGGTTGAGTCATCCTTACAAGCACAAACGGAAGCTATAAAACATAATAATAAAAAATTAGAGTCCGAGGTTAAAACTAAATTACAAGCGGAGGCGGAAAGAAATAATAAAAGATTTGAAGAATTAGAAAATGCATTACAAAAGAAAACGTTTACTAATCAAATTATACAAAAACAATCTATTTCTTTCACCGAGGTAGGGAGCGTCTGGGCTCATCGAAATAAATATAAAGGACATATCAATATTTATGGACCAAATCCGAAAGAAATTTTATTTGAGTTTAATAGTTTAATGAAACAACAGGGACTTAATCCGGCATTGTTTAAAATGGCTTTTGTTCATTGTTTAGAGGACAAGGCCTTGAATTGGTTTAATGTTAGAGAAAGCCAATTTACATCTTTCGATGATTTCTCTAAAGCTTTTTTAAATCAATTCTGGAGTGAAAACGAGCAAGGTGAATTTTTGGATCGACTCTATTCTTTTCAATTTTCACCACGGGACTCTCGGATCGGGCTCGTCGACCATAGCGAGGCTTTTATTCGATGGGCAGGTTATTTAGACAAACCGCCGAGCGAATTTTTAATCTGTCAAAGAATTATTAAACAGTTCGATGGGTATATTCAAGATCGCCTGTTAGTATGCCCACGAAATTTTGTTAGTCTCAGGGAGGCACTTAAACAAGTAGAGGAGAAGGATAGATTGTTTAATTATCACCCGAATCATAACCAGAATAACCACCAATCTAATAACACTGTAATAAATCGAGCTTGGGAGGAAGGGTCGCGGGATAGAGGAGGTCGACACAATTATTCGAATAATAATTCAAGGGGACAAGGGTATAATGGAGGTAGAGGTGCGCCATCGACCTTCCAAGGTAGCCGAATTGAACCTTCTGCCCCGCCCAGGAATCAACCAAATCCGGCAGTTCATATGATTCAGTTTGAAGGAGACGAAGGAGAGTTTTTAAACTCCCGGAGTCCTCCCGTTGTGACCGAAACGTCGGGGACACTTCAAGGTCAGATGAAATAGATTTTTTAGACTGTTTTAATATATTATATTGTCCAGTAGAAAAAGAGAGCGATGAAAAGAAATTAAAAAAAATAATTACTCCGGCGAAAGATTGGTCCCAGATTAATAGGTGTTTGTGGATACAGATTACGTTTGGAAAGGAGTCATTTAAAACTTTAGTCGACTCGGGTGCCGAGGCCAATTTAATTTCTGAATCGGTTTTTAATCGATTGATGAAAGCGGAAGTCCCCATAGAAATGCTCAGGTCTACTAATCTATTTATTAAAGGGGTGGCGGCGTCTAAATCGGTAGCGGTAAAATGTCAAATATTTGCGGAATTTTCTTTAGGTGATAAAAAATTTGAAGCTGTATTTTTAGTGGTGCCAGAGTTGCCGGCGGAGGCAATCTTAGGTATCCCCTGGCTGGATAAATTTGAAATCTCATTACATTTCGGTTATCGTCGTCGTATTAGTATGGCGGGAGAAGCATTTAGCTGTCAAGCAGTTAGAGTAAGAAAAAAAGATTTATCACAGTTAGTAAATTTGTCTGTCAATCATGTTGAAAAGGTTACGAGTAAAGAGGAAATAGAAGGGGAAAACAGTAAAAGAAATTCTTTTGTGACACTTAGTCCAGATGAAAGTGAACAATTTAATAAATTAATTAGTGAATATGAGGATATTTTTTCGGACAAACCGGGATGTATTAATTGCTTCAAATATGAAATTAAATTGACTGATGATAAACCCTTTAAATCGCATGTGTATCCCGTACCACGTAGTTATTATAAGGAAGTAGAAAAAGAAATTCAATTTTATGAAGAAATAGGTATAATTAAAAGGTGTGACACTCCATATATTAATCCATTACGAATTGTTATCAAAAGTAACGGGAAAGTACGAATGTGTTTAGACGCAAGAGAGTTGAATAAGAGAATTGTTACGTCGCAAGAGCGGCCTCCTATACCTGATTTAATTTTGTTAGAAGAACGTAGGCCATCATGGCTCTCTACAATTGATTTAACGGCGGGTTATTGGCAAGTGCCTTTGACCGAAAATTCGATGAAATATACCGGGTTTATCTTTAATTCCAAGTGTTATATTTTTACACGCCTTCCGTTTGGGCTACAGTCAGCTGTTTCTATTTTTACTCAGGCCATTGAAAAAGTATTGGGACCCGAAATATTATCCTATACTAGACCTTATTTGGATGATTTGTTAATTTCGAGTATAACTTTCGAGCAACATCTTGATCATTTGTCACAAATTTTTGAAAAATTTAGAAAACACAACGTTAAGATTAATATTGACAAATCAAAATTTTTTCGTAAATCAGTGAAATTTTTAGGACTTTTACTTACTGTCGAGGGAGTTAAAATGGACCCTGAACGTAGTGACGTAATTAAAGAATGGCCTATTCCGAAAAACAAAAAAGATCTTAAAAAGTGGTTAGGATTCCTTAACTATTATAAAAAATTTTTGCCTTTAGCAGCAAGTATCGCTCAACCTCTTCATGCACTTTTAAAGAAAGATAAACGATGGCAGTGGCAAGGAGAGCACGATAAAGCATTTCAAGATTTAAAAGAGTTATTTCTACAAAATATTTTATTAAAATATCCTGATTATAATCGCGATTTTATCTTATATACGGATGCTAGTAAAAGGGGTTTAGGAGCGGCTTTAACACAAATGAATGAAAACGGTTGTGAACAGGTAGTATCATTTGCTAGTAGAACTTTAAATGCGTATGAGAGTAACAATACCGTTACCGAATTAGAGCTCTTGGCCATCGTGTGGGCCTTAGAAAAATTTAAAACGCATCTTTTGGGCTACCCTGTGATTATAAGGACCGATCATAAGGCTTTGAGCTTTTTGAGAGAAGCCCCTTTTATAAGTAATGCTAAATTGAGTCGTTGGTCCTTGTCACTACAAAAATTTAATTATAAAGTCGAATATATAAAAGGCCCAACTAATGTCATTGCTGATCTATTGAGTCGTGTAGGTCCAAATGCCAGCAGGAAAACACACACTTTTCTAATCGGTTTTACTAAATTGACAGATTTCTCACCTTCCTTTAAATCCATTATTAAAAATATTGTACATGAACAAGAGGCGGATAGGCATATACAATTAATTCGATCTCGGCTTACCGAGGGGCAAGTTAATGACATGTATACTCTGAAAGAAAATATTCTATTTATTCGAAAATATCCCGAATCCGATGAAAATGTGATCGTTGCTCCTTTTCATCTTTTGGAAAGTATTATTAAAGAATATCATTCTTATTGTGGGCATTATGGAATTTCAAAAACGGTCTATGCACTTAAACAAGACTTTTATATTAGAAACATCCGCCGAATAGTTAGGGATGTCATTAAAAAATGCGAATTATGCCAGAAGGCAAAACATTCTAATAATTGTTTATCAGAAGGAGATTTTCATTTACAAGCTTCTCAAAAATCCGAGTTGGTATCGTGTGATATATACGGACCCCTTCCTAAATCGAGATTTGGCGTTCAATATATTTATGTTTATTTGGATTATTTTTCTAAGTATGTTTGGTTAGCCCCCACAAAAAATATTAATACACAGACTTCCGTTAGGATCTTAAAAAATTATATTGCATCCGAAGGACAACCACAAATTGTAATCACAGATGCTGGTAGTCAATTTACGTCTAGTTTATGGAAAAGTACTTTGGTAGATTTGAAAATAAAGCATCGACTAGTGTCTATTAGAAATCCTAGAGCCAACCCCGTGGAAAGATGTATGAGAGAATTAAATCGTATTTTTAGAACGTACATTAATGAACAGCATTCAAATTGGTCCATTTTTTTACCTCAGATTCAGACTTTAATTAACTCGGTTGCGCATGAAGTAACAAAAATTCCCCCAGTCACCTTACAGAAGGGTAAATCCGTCAAAACCTGGGTTCATGAAAATGTCAATTTCCCTCCGCAAGCTCCTCGGGATCTCAATAATCTTAATTGTGTTGTTTTTAATAGATTAGAAAAAGAAAGAGAAAGGCAGATTCGTAAAAATGAAAATAAAAAGTATGGTTGTTCTTTGCTGCCGGGTAGTCGTGTTTTAGTTACTACGAATAAATTGTCGTCAGCCATTGATAAAATTACACATAAGTTTTTTTTAGTTTATGAAGGTCCATATATTGTAAATAAAGCTTTAGGAAAAGGAGATTATGTTATTCAAAAAACGGATGGGACAGTGGTCGGCCAGTATAATTATCGAAACATTAAAAGATTTGTTCCTAATTCTAGTGTTTGATTATCATTTAACCACCTTGGAAATGATGGTTTATAAAAAAAAAAAAAAATCTTTTGTTTTTGTGTTATATTTTTGTTGAAATCTAATTGTATTTATTAAAAAAAAAAAAAAATTTCTAATTATTATTAAAATTTCTAAATATTATTAAAATTTCTATATTATTATAACTAATTGTGTTTATAAAAAAAAAAAATTTTCTAATTAATATTAAAATTTCTAAATATTATTAAAATTTTTATATATTCTTAAAATTTCTATATATTATTATACCTAATTGTGTTTAAAAAAAAAAAAAATTCTCTAATTAATATTAAAATTTCTAAATATTATTAAAATTTCTATATATTATTATAACTAATTGTGATTATAAAAAAAAAAAAAAATGTTTTTCTAAATATTATAAAAATTTCTATATATTATTATAACTAATTGTGTTTATAAAAAAAAAAAAAAATTTTTTCTAATTATTATTAAAATTTCTAAATATTATTAAAATTTCTATATATTATTATAACTAATTGTGTTTATAAAAAAAAAAAAAAAAATTTTTCTAATTATTATTAAAATTTCTAAATATTATTAAAATTTCTATATATTATCATAACTAATTGTGTTTATAAAAAAAAAAAAAATTTTCTAATTATTATTAAAATTTCTAAATATTATTAAAATTTCTATATAATATTATAACTAATTGCGTTTATAAAAAAAAAAAAAAAATTTTCTAATTAATATTAAAATTTCTAAATATTATTAAAATTTCTATATATTATTATAACTAATTGTATTTATAAAAAAAAAAAAAATTTTTTAATTATTATTAAAATTTCTAAATATTATTAAAATTTCTAAATATTATTAAAATGTATATATATTATTATTACTAATTGTGTTAAAAAAAAAAAAAATTTTCTCTAATTAATATTAAAATTTCTAAATATTATTAAAAATTTTTTATATATTATTATAACTAATTGTGTTTATAAAAAAAAAAAAATATTTTTTTTCTAAAATTTCTAAATATTATAAAAATTTCTATATATTATTATAACTAATTGTGTTTATAAAAAAAAAAAAAATTTTTTTCTAAATATTATAAAAATTTCTATATATTATTATAACTAATTGTGTTTATAAAAAAAAAAAAAAATTTTTTTTTCTAATTATTATTAAAATTTCTAAATATTATTAAAATTTATATATATTATTATAACTAATTTTGTAAAAAAAAAAAAAAATATATTTTATACTTAAATCCAACGTTTACGGGTGAGTGAGGGGCAATCGTCGATTGGAATAAGAGATTTTGTAAATATGTTAAAAAAAAAAAAAAAATGAAGTGTTGAAGATAAATATAGGTAATGGACCCTTCAAGAGGAATTGAGGAAAAATAGGCGCCAGTAGCTTCTCTTTTTCCTCAGAGGGGCTGTTACGTTCCCGCACCCCTGGAACCTGGGGGGGGGGATGTTTGGTTCGTGTGGCCCTGAGCGCTACCATCCTCGGGTAGGGGATGAGGGAGGGCAATAGATGGAGGAGAAGGACACGAAGGCAGTCTCGGGTCAGTCCCTAAGAGAGTGTGAGATTGGAAAGAGCTAACTTGGTCAAACAGACATTTTTTTTGTCCCCAGTCACCCCGAAAACGTTGGATTCTAAATTATCATTACACAAATCGTCATTACATAAAAAAATAAATACCATCTATAAAAAATTCAACGCTTTTTTTTTATACTTTGAATACCCTCCCCATAACCTGTCGGGGCCAAAAGAAACCTGTATCGAGGGACTCAACAGAAGATTTTTCATCTCCAAGGCTGCCGCTCGTCTTCAGGAGGTGCAAAATCGTTACA
>JAKCPI010016991.1:0-10695 GCA_023213315.1 Euborellia annulipes | reverse complement strand
TTAACGAACCCGTTAAATACGTTCTTGCAACCCGGCATAATTTAAACCTAATAACCCTAGTATGATTTCAATACTTTCCTTTTCCATTAATAAATAAGTTCTTTCATTATAAAAAAAAAAAATTATTTCTCGAATCAACAAAATATTTTCCTTTGAAATATTCCAATCCATTAAAAAAATATTTTAAACTCGATGGGTTGAAATGTGTAATTAATAGAAACAGGCGTAATTATTATTTTTTTTAATAGCATTTTTAAAAAATGTTATTCAACTCAAGAAATTCTTGTTCTAATTTTTAATATTATCAGATTGCTTTAATGGTTCCGTAAACAATCTTTCGGGAAATATTTTAAAAAAATTAATTGTCAAAAGACAGTGGGCTTTATTAATGTTGACTAATTTATATAAGAAGAAATTCTTTTATAATTATTTCAAAATTCAGCCAAAAACACAATATTACGAACGGTTTCTTTTCGCAATGTGACTATTTAAGGAGATAAGGGAAGTCTAAAATATTCATTAATTGTCCTAATTTGGTTGGAATTTTTTTCGATCCATAAAAGCATTTAAGTACTTGTCGGATTTATTGAATTGGATAAATTAAGGCGTGGACTTCTTAAATTAAATATTATTTTGAATTACATAAAAAATTCCATTAATTATATCTTTAGACTTCTGATTATATTTTTGTTTTGATATGTACGAGATCAATCTACAAGTCTACCGCTTTCATGATTTTGGAAACATCTTTATAAAAGAGAAATTATATCAATAAACTTCTTGTTTACCTCTGAATATTATTATGTGTTCAAGCTAAATTACTCTACCGTGACTGACGATATTTTAATTGATTCTTGATAGGGTTGCCAGACGTTCCAGAATACGCGGGACACTAAATATATGTAGACACGAAAAATCTGGTGTGACAAGCACAGAACACAACTTTCGATTACCGAAGGTAAGAGAAAGTTGTGTTCTGTGCTGCACCAGATTTTTACTGTTTAGTATTTATATCACTGCATTTCTAAACGATCTAAGTAAGGTTAAAATGTTTAAAAATTGTAATGTAAAAAGTATAAAAGTTCTTCCAAAAATAAATTTATATTTTATTCATTGTGTCCCGCAGAACAATTGCAAGTGTAGCAAGCCTGTGTGGTGACCAAATTTTATTTAAAAAAACATCCATGTATATTTTAAAGCTATTGTAAGAAATAAAAGTACAGTGCAATGTTTTCATTATGCCTATTATAATTCAGACAGACCTACCTGAATTTATAATTAAATCATCAACATATAAAAAAGTCATTATTTCCTCATTTAAAATAAATGAATATTTTATTCAAATAAATGAAAATAATTTATTAAGTGTTATTTTTTTTACAAGTAATTAAATTCGTTTTGTGTTCTAAATTTAAACGTCTGATGAATCAATGCAATGCCTTTCACTTAACACAACATAGAAGTAATTTTTTTTTGCACTGCAACTTCCTCTCGAGTTTATTTTGATTTTCAATCTAAACACGCTCTTCTTCCTCACTTAATATGCATATAAGCGTATATTAGATTACACTCTCGAAATTTAGTTGGTGAATTAAATTCTAAAGCTTTACGATTGAGTAAGGATGGGTTGAATAACGACTTAAATTTCTAAAAAAAACATAATCATTCTCACTGATTAAGTGAATCGTTAAAACAACTATAAGTAAAGGAAACGTAAAAGAGGCAGCAGCCTAACCATAAAAAAAACATTCTATTTTCTCTGTCGACGTTTCGAACGAACATCGCGTTTATCATTAGGACAAAGCATCAATGGCAATTTTTTATACAAAGACGTTTACATACTGTAAATTCTGGTGATACATCGAAATTATATGAATATCATTCGGATGATAAACAGCAAATTTGTATAATATTTCATATAATTTAGATGTATATTGAGTTTTACGACCCGATTTCACCCTAGACCAGGGATGGCGAACCAATGGCACTCGACACATCTTTTGGGCACGCCACCGATCAAAACGGTTTGCATTTTAGTACGAATTAACAAAGTTCACTATGAAGTATTACGAACGAAATTATTTGATGGCACATTTAAACATTTAATAAAATAATTTGATTTTCGGTTTACTTGTGGTTTATTTAAAAAAATAAGGTTTCGGGCCCCCCATTCTATGGCCTTCTTCAGGAACAATTCAGTTAAGATTACAAAGGATACATCTGTTCTTATTAGAGAAAAACAAGATGGCTGCCGCATCTCGATATGCACGCCATCTGCATTGCATGAGCGATCGCAGCGCCTCTACATTATTATTATTATTATTATTATTAGGACCTAAGGCACTTTGAACTGCGACCATTAGTTGATCTTTTGTTCTATCCTTTGTTGTCCAATATCTGTCCTTAGAATAGACCCGTCCCTTTTACCAGGGCCAGTATATTCTTTGGAGAGGCTTTTGATATTTCCTCAGGTTTTATTTCAGCCCTTTCGAAAATTAGCCTTCTTTGACGGGTTAGTGCAATACATTCGCACATGATGTGTTCCGCCGTTTCTTTTGTCAGATTGCAGAGGCGACATATATCGTCATCCGCTCTGCCCATCTTCATTAGATGATATTTTAAAGGACAGTGTCCTGTTAGAAGACCACTTATCAGTCTTAGTTCATTTCTGTTTAGAGCGATAAGTCTCTTTACATTTTGTTGCGGAAGTGTTATAAACTTCTTCGCTTGTCTTAAGCCTGGGTTTTTTGCCCATAGCTTTTTGTTTTCGTCTTCCTTCCACCGTCGGATTTCCAGTCTTAGGTGCTTATGCGACAGCCCACAGGCTGGTTCGGGCCCTGTGAAAGGAGTATTTGCTCCCATCCTTGCTAGTTGGTCTGCTTCTTCATTGCCTTGTATTCCTGCATGTCCTGGCACCCTTTTAAGGGTTACACTATTGTGTATAGGCGCCTCTACATACAATATGACACGAAAATCAAATATTGTATTTTTAAACAGTAGTATACACTCTCTAAACTGTACAAATTCACTAAACAATAGAAAAAAAATGGCGTGTTGATTCATAAAGGTTCGCCACTCCTGTCCTGGGCAAAATGAGAAAAAAAAATAATAACCCTTCTTAAAAAAAAAAAAAAAAAAATTCTTCTCTGAATCCTTGAAAGGAAAAAAGTCAAGTCAATTATAAATATTCATTAACTTATATTTTGAGAGATTCAAATCAAATTGCTCCCCTTAAATTTGGCGCCCTAAGATTGCTAATGCCCTTTAGCGTGCTCTACTAGTTCTTAACTTTTCCTTAATATAGCGACAGGCCTATGTGGAACTCTTTAGAGTAGAAAATTCTCTACACACTGAAAGAAATCCCATGAATATTCGTCCATGAAATATTCAGTCTCGTATTGGACATGGTCCACTACTAAAAAGAGGTTCCTACTTCTAATCACAGCTACCCTGCTCATAAAGCACGAAAAAGAGCGTAATCAACATTATTGTATTCTCAAAATTTTATTTGACCTTTTTCCTATTTCATTTATTCTCTTTTTTTCTCAAACTAGAGAAAATGCAAACAATTTTTAATAGAGATTGTAGATAAATTTTATATCAATAACACTTCGCCATCAAACAGGACATGTATTTCTAACCTTTCTCCCTCCCTAGCTCCCCTAATTAATTTCACAATCAACTTTAATTTAGACTATCAAGGTGTGTGATTGGTATATTTTTTTTATTTATCATATTCGTGAGAATCTTATTTGGTTTTCGATTAAAATCAATTCAGTATATTAATCTATTGATCTATTGGTTTATTTTTTTTTAATTTGTTGAATCGATTGAAGGCCTGACTTTTCTCATGATTCTTTTGATGGAATGAAATCACGTTAGATTTTATCAATTGATCCCTTTTTAAATAAATTCTCTTTTTTTTTTTATTTGAAGGACAAATATAAAAAATGTACAGTTCGTTTTTATATTCGATAATAATAATTTATACATTATTTAATGTTTTCCAATTATTATCCCATTAGAAATAAATCGTGAGAATCATTGTTATTAATTTTTCATTAAATTTTAAAAAAGGAAATTCATTCATTCCATAAAATAAATAAATACTTCCTTACTTGCTCTTAATTATTTTATGATGATGAATGAATTAAATAATTAGCATTTAATAAATTCCGGTAGGTTTTATTTAAGATTTTACCTTATTAACAAGGGGAGTGCATAGCCTTGATAACACCGATTTGAACGAAAATTTTTTTATGTGTAGTACTTGATGAAAAACGAATTCTGTTAAAGCGAGAGAACGCGCTTCTCAACGGTTCGTCTAAAAAAAAAATGTTAAAGATTTTGCCTGCATGCCTTAAGCCGTTACTAACAATAACATTTACAAAGGTCGCGGTGGCTAGGTCGGTAGGGCGCATTCTTTGTAAACAAAAATCCCGAGTTCGAATCTCGCCTTGTGCAACTTTTTTTTTTTTTTTTTTTTTTTTCAGAATATTTTTTAATATTAATAAGTAAATAAAAAATCATCAATAAATAAAAGGTTTTTTTTTTTTAATTATTGGCATTTAATTTTCAACATGTTCCATATATTTAAAGAAAATTCGAATGCTTTCTGTAAAAAAATATAATATAAGGAAATATTTATTATTATAATACTAGAAATATATTAGCCTACTATTAATTGGACACAAATAAATTTATAATAATATTTATGTTTTAAACAGTTGAGTCGTTCATTTTCAGAACTTTGAACATGTTGCGACAATATTTTTTTCTGTCAAAAATATAATATAAGGAGATATTTAATATTATACTAGAAATACTGTATATTACTATTAATTGGAGACAAAAAAATATTGTCGCAACATGTTCAAAGTTCGGAAAATGAACGGCCCAACTGTTTAAAACATAAATATTATTATAAATTTATTTATGTGTCCAATTAATAGTAATATGTTTCTAGTATAATATTAAATATTTCCTTATATTATATTTTTTACAGAAAGCATTCGAATTTTCTTTAAATATATGGAACATGTTGAAAATTAAATGCCAATAATTAAAAAAAAAAACTTTTTATTTATTTATTAATATCAAAAAATATTCTGAAACAAAAAAAAAAAATAGTTGCACAAGGCGAGATTCGAACTCGGGATTTTTGTTTACAAAGAATGCGCCCTACCGACCTAGCCACCGCGACCTTTGTAAATGTTATTGTTCGTAACGGCTTAAGGCATGCAGGCAAAAGCTTTAACATTTTTTTTTTAGACGAACCGTTGAGAAGCGCGTTCTCTCGCTTTAACAGAATTCGTTTTTCATCAAGTACTACACATAAAAAAATTTTCGTTCAAATCGGTGTTATCAAGGCTATGCACTCCCCTTGTAAGACATTAAATTGTTTTTTATAAATTATCTATGAATATATTATTTTTATTAGAAATTAATTCAGTATTTTTATTTTATTTTATTTTGCAATCAAAAATCCAAAAATTACTGTGAAAAATATTAATACTATACAGTGAGTGACGAACAAACAGACGAACATTTCGCTATTATATTTATATATTTTATTTCTACAGTATTATAAATTCGTTCAACTAGATAGGCTAATATTTTATTTCTAAAAATGAAACTCTTTAATTTAACTGTTTATGATTATAATAATTCATAAGGTAAAAAATTTCACAAATCACTTTCTTTATACAATAAAAAAGAAAAAATTTATTTCTTGTTTTTGTATAATATTTTATTTTTTAAAATACAGTATGTTCATCCGTCTCTATCATTATATATTATTAAAGGTGAAAAAAAAAAACAATTTCATTAAATAAAACATTAATATCAATTGATGCAGACATTAATATATGCCAGGTAATTCACTTAATGTTATTGTTTGTTTCACTCACTCTCTTTTTTTTTAATAAATTATACATTTTTAAAAAACAACATCTTTTATATACAAGACGAGTTTATTACAAAAAACAAATAGGCCTACTACTAAATCGTGAAGTTTTTTTTTTTTTTAACTATATATATAGAATGATTATATGAATTGACAAATTAAAAACACTATTCTCACTGCCCCATAAATATAATATTAATACACAATACACACGGGCGTATATATGGGGGTCCGGCCCCCCCCCCCCCGGAATTTCCCAATATACATATATTATATATATATATATATATATATATATATATATATATATATATATATATGTCTTGAAGGTTTCCGCGACCGGATGTATGCGGAGACAAGTTTTCTCGGGTTAAGTCGCGTGGGGTGCTGAGATTTACTCGACGTTTCGGCTCTCCTTTTGGAGCCATTTTCAAGAGAGAAGGAAGTTAGGGAGGTAATGGTGGAGGGGGTTGTTTACGGGGTCGCAGTCTTCCTGGTCCCCAGGTCAATTTGGTGGATGACTCAGAGGCGTGGATTGGTCTCTGAGAACTGGAGGAAGGATGGGTGTGTGTAATTGTGTTCGGTTTAGGTTGACTACGGGGCCTCAATCTGCCTACTCCCCAAGTCGGTGTGTTGGTGGTGTGTTTGGTGGATGCCTCAGAGGTCTGGGTTTGTCTCTGAGGAATGGACAGTGGTTGGTTCTGTGTAATCGGGTTTGTGTTTGGTTTGGGTTGACTGCGACCCCGTAAACAACCCCCTCCACCATTACCTCCTAACTTCCTTCTCTCTTGAAAATGGCTCCAAAAGGAGAGCCGAAACGTCGAGTAAATCTCAGCACCCCACGCGACTTAACCCGAGAAAACTTGTCTCCGCATATATATATATATATATATATATATATAAAGGGATATACAGACATCAGAGGAACAAATTTTTCCGCAGGATGGAAATATTTGGTTCCACAAAAGAAAAAATGTTCCAAAAAAAAATTTAGTTTCTTAAAAAAAAAATTTCCGCAGAAAAATTTTTCAGTTCAGGCCCCCTCGAAAAAAATTTCTATATACGCCCCTATACATTGTCCTTATAACAACTCCGGGACATATACAATTTGAAGGACTAATGATGGGAAAATAAAGTTTTCCCGAAACGACTCGTTAATTGTCAAGAATCGGAGGGTTTAATTTTTTGGCTGCTCCCAATTTTAACCTCATAGCTCAATTCCTTCATGCTTAAAATTGAACCCTTTCTTGTGTATAAATCAACAGCCACGTACAGTGAACGTCAAAGTTAAGTCAGACCCATGCGTTTTCTACTTGTGATTATTTCATTGTTTTTATAAAAGAAAATGAAAATTTTATTGTAAATTTTGAACCATGAAAGGTTCTATTAAAAAATATATATATATTTTTTTAAAAACAATGAAATAATCACAAGTAGAAAACGCATAGGTGGGACTTAATATTGTCCCTCACTGTACTTCATTGCTTAAAAACACTAGCTTATAAGTTTCAAAAATTTATTAAAATTAAATATTTTTTGAGATCTACGATACTCGAATATAGGGCCTATTTGAATAAGATATTAATGTACTAGTACTCCGAAAACCACTTTTTTGGATTCAAGGGACTTCAAAACGTGTATATCCATCAAAATCTTGACATCGAATTTTTGACATGAAACTAATACTTTCTATTTATACTGTATATTACCTAAGGGTATATGCCGTGCAGAGAAAAGATATTGGACAAGCTGGCGTCCACCTGGCTTTTGAGCCCCACGCACAGGCAACCATTTACAAAAGTCTGTATATTGAGTTATTGTTAAGAGAACCCTGCAGGGTACATGTCCATTTGGAAGCAACTGACTATACATACTGTTGTAAATGGTTGCCCATGCGTAAGGCTCAAAAGCCAGGCAGACGCGAGCTTGTCCATATCTTTCTCTGCACGGTACATAGGTAAGAGAAAGTAAAAAGTAAAAGATACATTGTTAATTAATAAAGGAAATATAAACATTTATCTGACAAATTATAAATTAAACGATATTTTGAATTAATGAATAAATTATAAAATATTCATAAACCTTTATTATTATTGCATACTTATGATCTCTAATAAAAACCACTTGATAGCCTCACATCATCTCTAATTTAATTTAATAACGTCGTTGAATGTGTCAAGTGAAAATTCTACATTGAGCTCTCTATTGAGAACTTATATTAATTATTCAAGCTATTTTGATAAATTACATTATCGATTTTATATATTAATATAATATTAGCAGATATTTCCTAATTGGACAATTAATAATATACAGTAATTGATTATGCTCTCTATTAGATTAGAATACTCTTAGGGATAGAAAAAAAAGAACGAATAATAATTATAGGGGATCATCCCCCAAGGAGGTCAATATTCGCATTTTCTGCTTGTCAGACATTTTTCTTCTTCCCATTGCAGCAAATTGCATTTTTCTCTCTCATTTGAGATAATCTCGTGTTCCATAGCTTCATGTTTGAATGTCAACAGCCTCTAGGCCAGGTGAAGCTACGAGAACATAAACAATTGGTTCTAATTTCAACGTTGCGATGTTAATTAGTTATTATAAAAAAAACAAAAAACATTTTAGACATATTATTTAATTTTTCCTTTCTTTTCAAACAAATTCATTTTGCTCTCTTTTTTAAAAGCGTAATAATATTAATTTCCATTTTAGATCTCTATCTTCATCTTATAAACAATTAAAGAAAATTACACACCTTGTGAAAATATAAAATTAACATTAAATTAAATTTCGCAATATGATAAAAATCTAAAATATGAAAATTCTTTTTTTTTTAGTCATTCCGATTTGAATTCATTTAAAAAACAAATTTTTCCATTTTTATGTTTATTTTTATTTATATTTGAATATTTGAATAAACGCTGTTTAAATATTTATATTCAGATGTAATTTATCTTTTTGATAAATGTCTCTTTAAATCGGATAAAAGAAATTTCAACTTTTTAAATGCATTTCGATTACCCGAAAATGATTCTTTTCCTTAGCCTACATTTTGAATTTGGAAAAATGTCTACAAAGGTGAACTTTGAGGATTGAAAAAATTTCTAAAATGTTTCGTTAATGTTGTTTTGTGCTTGTCTAAAGGAGGGGGGGGTAGCGAAAGGGGCGGAAAGAGACTGTCCTAGGCTAAAGTAAAGTATTTTATCTAGAAAATAAATTATAAACAATTTATACATATTTCGACACTCAGTGGACCATCTTCATAAGTAAAACAAATAATGAACAATTTTACATTTGGGTCTGATTAAATACTAACTGAGAATGGGAAGGGGAAAGGTTTTTTTTTTTTTTTGTAAAATTGTACTAGATTAATATTCAATTTCAAAATTTCGACGCATAGGCCCTTTCCAAACTCACAGTCAGATTCAAATGTAAATTTTTTTCAGAATTTGACACCAGGTGTCGAAATCTGGTAAAGTGTTTAATAAAACATAACCTTGTAATTTCTAATTAAATTTAATTCATTAAATTGAAGTTTTGACATTTTATTAAAATTTTTTATCTTGTCCCCTTTCTCGAAAAATATCTTTGAGTAACTTCATCTTTATTAATTTAATTTTATTCACATATTACATTTATTTATTTATTTTATAATTTCGAAAGAAGGGGGCGGGCCTAGAAATCATTTCTGCGTACTGTACGTAAGTGCATATTATGTTCTTTCTCATTTAGATTTTATTACGCTCTAAAACGGATCGAAAAAAAACCTTTCCTATAATTCTCGATCAATTATCTTTAGTAATAATAAATAAAAGGTCTAAAAGCAATCATCACCTTTTACTTTCTATTTATTTAATCTTTTAAATTCCAACACCTAGAAATCAAACAATATATATTTATATAAGTATATCTATTAGATCTGAGGCAAAGTCAAGTTCTCATGTCTGTCCACTTTCACTAGGTTTGGATCATAACTATCGTTTGTCGATAACTTGTCAACCTTGAATAGTCATCTCAAAACCTCAAGTCGCCTCTGCAACGGTACTCGCAGTGAGATTTGCCCCCGTGTCTTGACACGAGTCACTCAGACCCGTAGCCAGGATTTTTTTTTTGGAGAAGTCTAAAAATTTTGGAAAAAAAAAATATTATAATTTTGTTCAATGGCATTCATTTAAAGATTGAACAACGTTGGAGTAACGTCTCACCAATGAACAGAGTTCAAATTATACACATAGGCAAAGTGCAAAAAAATTTATTAAAAAATTATATGACTTAAATTTTTTGCTCAAATTTATTTTGATACTTTTTCACCTCAAATTTGATTTCCTTTTATTTTCAAATTAAAATTTTCTTTTATTTTGTATTTCTATATTTCTATTTAGAATTATCAAAAAAACAAAAAAAAAAAACATGCGGAATGTATTATTTCAAAACGAATAAAATTTTCGATTAGGCTATTTACACATACTGTATGTGCAAGCAATTGGCTATTTGCACATACCAATAAATTCTAAATTTTAATTTTCATTACTAGAATATATAAAGCACTAGCCATTCACTTCCGGTGTATGTAATGTGTTTACCACTCTCTCTCGCTGATTGGTCAGAGTCAGAGATGGGGGAAGTCAGAGAGGGAAATTTAAAACTTTGAGTCTTCGGCGAGCAATTGCAAACTTTCCAAACATTGAGCAAGAATAAATTTGAAGCATTTGCTCGCCGAAGTCGATCAAGGGGGTCCAGGGAGCGCGTCACGCGGAAGGTGGGCTTGGGGGTTGCCGCTGGTAATA
>JAKCPI010016990.1:0-88490 GCA_023213315.1 Euborellia annulipes | reverse complement strand
TTTACAAATAATTGATAAACACCTGTTAGTAAATCCAAAATGAAGGACACTAAACATTTTTCGATTTAATAAATTATATATAGCCTACGGGCATTTCAAATAACATACAGACATACAAGAAAATTGTTTTAGAAATAATTTTAAAATTATTTGAAGAAAGCGGGTCTTTAAAATTTGACCTCTTGATAAGCTTATATTTATACGGTGCTCCAGTGTTTTACTCATACTAACAAAAATATATTGTCTTCACTTTTAAAAAATCCGAACTAAAAATCTGGTGTGACTGGTCCTCACACAACTCACAACTTTCTCTAACCAAAGATAATCCGAAAGTTGTGTTCTAGGCTTTTTCACACCAGATTTTTTGTGTTGACATATATTTAGTTTCCACCAGCAACCAACGAATATAATTTTTTTTTTTTATTATTACAATATAATCCGAAATAATAAATAATCACTATAACTCTTTTCTAATTTTAAATTTTCATCAAGGATAGTAATTTATGGTTATAAAAATTAAAATGTTAAAAAATAACTTTGATTTATTTATAATTCACTTTTACTTTTTAATGAAAAATTGTTTATTATTATTTTTTTTTTTTTTTGAATTAAGTAATTCCAATAAGTAAAAAAAAGTACTTTTCACTCTTAAAATTCCTAATTGTTTATTATTTATCATTTAAATTTATTTATCTGGCGTTAAGATAATACATCAATTAACACTTTATTATTGGAATCCCGGGTTCGCTTCCAGTCCCAAGCGGGAAAACATACCGGAATCCCTGTTTATTTACCCGAGATGCTTTCGAATAAGCAGACACATACCTCAAACCCAATTGTCTCTGGCTGTAGCTCTGTGAAGTTACATTTTTATCTATCTCTAACTTCTCCTGGGTTCATTTCTAGCTAATGATCTAATCCATATATAGTTACTCTCTCTAACTTTTTCTATACTAGTCTGAGGGCCTCTCTCACTACCGGCGTAGAGCCTGCTCCCTTCACATTCATCAGAGGAACTATTTTTATGTCCTTTCCAAAGGACGGGATGTCACAGCAAATCCCTCCCCGAGTAGAATTGCCAGAGGGCAGTAGCATATGCAGATGGGGGCCCCCGCCCCAAGCGGATCAAGCCTTTGGCGCCCCTAACCCATCCAGCTTTCAAGCATTTTTTTCCCCCGAAATCTCAAGCTTTTTTTTTTGAAATTCCATAAAAAAAGGTCAAACGAAATTAGTATAGCCTGCTAAAAAAAAAAGCTCGAACAAAAAACGGCGCCCCAGTTGAGCTTTCCCCCCCCCCGCCCTCAAAGGCTAGTTACGTCGCAGCCTGAGGGCTATTGTGGTGGAATCCGACAATAAAATTATAATAATAAATTAAATTCTTCTTAAAAAAAAATTCAATTTTTCTGTCGTTACAATCCCATTAATGCAGGATCCGTACATCCAAAAATTGAAATTTAACAAAAATTAAAAAAAAATTTAATTAATAAAGCTTTTTTTTAAATCCATTTCTTTTATATATTCCAACGAGAAGTTTGTAATGGAGTCACAAAAAAAAAAATCGTATCTGTTAAGGTCAGTTTCGGGTCTTCGACCTCCGAAAGATGAAGTAAAATGGATTTCCGTTCCATCATGTCCATGTGTATGTGCGTGTGTCTCTGTCTCTTTTATGTGAGGATTCTCTCTCTGTCTCACTCTCTCAAAGTTTTAGCCAACGATAACTTTCCAGCGGATTAACCTATTTGCTTCCAATTTGAATAATCTTATTCTGTACACAGAGAAAGACAAAATTTACGCATCCGGAGTAGCAAGATTTAAAGATAATCCACTAAAAGCTCTAAATCCCTTGTATTAAAGAGGAATGCCCCAAATATTTATATTTTTCGGGGGAGAAAAAATACCAAAATTATTTTATTAATTATAATCTAAAGTTATTTAAACCCCCTCCCTATTTCAATAAATTTTTTTACTAAATTCGTTTAAAGACTTGTCAATTCATTTTACTTTCCAGCATTATACCTAATAAGGAAAAGCACAAATCTTTGAAACTATTCAAATAATAAACATTTGTTTCTAGTCCGATACCAAATTTTATAAGAATTCATTGACTGGATAGAGATTTATTCTCAAAAACAAAATTGGATCTCATTAAGAACGGGGAAGATTTTGCAACTTCGTTGCTTTATTACTTCCATATGAATTTTATCCATAAAATTTCTCAATTTGACATTTGTATTTGTTTTTTACATAAGTAATTTATAAACATATCTATTGATTCTTATAAAAACATGCAAAGAGAATACTTAACATGAATAGATAAAGAATATGCAAGGACGAATGGCAAAATAATTTTATCTCAAGCAAATAAACAAAATACCTACACACTTAAGGGCCATCAATTAACTATATTTACAATTAAAAAAATTAAAATATCAAAAGAGTATCGTTTTTGTACAGTATATTGGAAGAAGAAGGTTATATTAGCCTATTTCTCATGCATAAAAAAATTAATTAAATGAATTAAACACTTGATAAGTGAAAGGGCACTAAATTCTTGCCTCATCTTAGGAACAACTGATCTGAATACAATTTTTTTCAAAAATCGTCGCATCCATTTAGCTCAACCACCGAAAACTAATATTTCGATGTTTTTCAAACAATGTCCAAATTCGCGCCTCCTGGACTTGAGCCAGGACCGCTTTCACCACGGATGGGCTACCTTAAATCGTAGGACTAAGAGTAAAAATTAATTAAATAAATGATGGGGGGTGTTTCATTAGAGGGCTTAAATTTTCAATCCCCCTTTCTTAAGATTATAAAATTTCCATCTACTCTGTTTTTGGTAATTATATTTTAAGACTAAAACAATGTTTATTTTTTTGGTATGATTTAATAAATAATATTTTTTTGGAGTGTGTGTGTCCCAGCTGAATAATTCCCTTTTGGTTTTGATACGGTCTTTCCTTTTTCTGTTTACCCCAATCTTACTCAAAAGAAGATATATATAAAAAAAAAAATATTTTGCTTGTTTTTTAAATTATAAATATACAAACAACCTTTGATAAGAGGGAACGACTAGAGTGAAGTTTTTTTTTTTTTTTTATCATGAAATTCAGTGTTTTTCCAATCGGATTCTCTATCCATAATTCAACAACCATCTAGCAATTTATTTTAACGTTATTATTTGTTGTTGTTTTTGTTTTTTTCCTAATATGATATTGCATAAAGCTTAACATCCAAAAGTAAGTGGCTGGCATACGAAATTGAAAGTCGTCTTCTCTCCGCAGATAACGTTATATAAAAATTCCCTTTCTTTTCAAATGAATAATAAAAAAAAAAAAAAAAAAAAAAAAAAAAAAAACTATCAATGGTGCGGTTAATAGACATTTTAAATTGTTATAAATTAGATCTATGATTATAATCATTGGTTTTTTTTTCTTTTATCTGAGAGAAATTCGTTTTCCCGAGTGCTGTGACCCCAAAAATGATTATTAGATCAGGGCAAGTGAAATTCTCTTTTTTATATTTTATTAAAATGACCAATTTAATAATCTTCCAACTGTTGTTGAAAAATATTTATTTATATTGATATGATTAATTTTAATATTATCATTTCTGTATGACATTTCCTTGACATAGTGATTAATTGAATATAATATTTTCGATAAAATAAAAACATATCAATTAAATTATATACTGTATTATTATTCTTTCTGAAATATTTCGAGACCACACATTTCAAAATAATAAATGTTTAATGACCACTCTCCTTAAAAAAGAAGAGTAATATAGAGTAGTATGGAGTATATGGTAATGTAGGCCTAAAATATTATTTATTGTCAGAAAAATCTAGAAAAATTTATTTACCCTGAATGTTCTAAATCTAGTATTTTATAAAGGAGTATGTTTTACATAAGGAAGTTTGTAATATGGTTTTTTTTTTTGTCTTTGGTATCTTTGCCCATAAATACTTTAAAAAATGGCGAACCGTAGTATGAGATCCAGAAACATTTCTTTATATTAATTATCAAATTGATTTAAATAATCATCAAAATTGTCTGGGAACACTTTTTCGGAAAGTACCGTGTTACCGTAGGACTACAATGAAAATTTAAAATATATATACACTAAATCCCTAAATGGCCTCAGTAGCTGAGAATGATAATAAAAAAACATTGTGATTGTCAAAGAATTCGACGATTTTGATAATTTTGGAATTATGACTTTGTGTGTGAGTTTGAACACTTTAATTTAAAATTCAACGAGTTATATCTATCAAATCGATATGTAGTTTAATGCTAAAATTATTTTAGATGTACCATCTATTGCAATAGTATTGAGAAAAAGCCCGGCAGTTAATCAGCCCAAATGGCACACGTTCACTAATATATTAAAAATATAAATTTCTATGGTAATAAAGGCCGATCGCCCAATTGCTTGCTTTGAAAAAGATATTTCTTAGACAGACCAGCTGCCATTTGGGCTGCCTACTTCCGGGCTTTATTCTCAATACTATTGCAATAGAAGTCACCATTGGTACAATGAAATTTTAAAATATAGGAATTAATCCGGGGTACATACTTGACCTAATATATTTTTTTAATTTTCATTTTTATTGTTTTGTCATATTTTGATAAATTACAGTAGGCCTATCTTAAACAGTTTTTTTATTCTAGCATGTTTTTTCAAAAATTGAAAAGTTGAATTAATTATGATCATATATCCAACCTACTATAGTAGGTTGGATGGAATTGATATTATGTATAAAAAAAAGCTGACTCTCGATTTTTATTTTTTTAAAATAAGAAATTTACCTAGTACATGAAATCAATTTTGATTTCTAAATTTTTTTGTATTTTTTCTTGAAAGTAGGTACAAAAAAAAAATAACTTAGGACTACGTCTTTATTAAAAGAAATAATTTTATGAAAAAAATTTAAATATCTTACATAAATTGTTCACACATATGCACTATTCAGTAGATTGCTAATGGCTTTTCCAGTTGCAGTCAAATTTTTAAGCTTCTGGAAACATTCATTATCTCTTGAGAGAAATCATCTTTTAAAACAAGAATCGTGACGATCTGAACATTCATCATCGCAGTAAAAATATTATAAAAATTTTTATAGAAAATCTTTTTAAAAATCCTATAAAATAAAATAGCTTATTACAAAGAGGGGATAATATTAAGTTTTATAGGAGCCAATGGGGATACAAATTTTTGATATATATTACCAACGGTTCAAATTTTGATTTTTTTAATCCATCACATAAATTTAGATTAAATAAATTTGTTAATATATAAACCGAAAACATGTCATCCAAATTATTTTTTTATTAATGTCCTTTTTAAATTTAAAAAAAAAAGTATGGTATTAAAACACCTTGATATATAAAGTTTTCAAACAAGTTGGCCTATATAAAAATCTTTTTTGATGTTCCCTCAATTTAAAACTTTTAAATAAATAATGAAAGAACGAGAACGACTTGGGAATCAATGATGAATGTCAATAAGAAAGTTTTTTTCACTTTCTTTGATCATATTTGTTTAACTTGGAGAGAAAAAAATTCTGGGAAAAGGAAAGAAATAGTAATATTATTAAATTTGTTTTCAATTAGAAATAATTAGTTTTAAAGATAAAACGATTAAGAGAAGGAATATAAGAAATCTATATGACACGAATCCATAAGGCATCGTTTTATAACAATTTTGAGAGGAGGGGGTGGCGGCAGAAAAGAGACAAATTTAAACTTTATAAAAGTTTAGCTACCAACCTTTTATCTTATTTCAATCAACAAAACTTTAGCTTTCGTCTCATGCGACAAAGATTTCAATTGTCCTGGCTACCAATTAATTAAAATAAATAGGAACACCTCTATATGGCCTCCTATGCCGAAAAGTTTCTGGATTAAAAGATAGATTCAAAACTCGGTGCCAACTGGGTTTCGGACGCGAATGTGACCATATTCAGTGCTGTAAATACTGTATAAAAAATAAAAATATTTCAATTTTTTTTTAATTAAAATTAAAATTAGAAATATTTTAAAATACAATTAAAAATAATTAGGTAAGACTGGAATTAGTGCATAAGTAAATATATTATAGACCTATACGGAGGCTAGCTTTTCTATTTTTATGAAAAGACTTGTTTCGGTAAAAGCTAGTCCTATTACATTGGCGTAGCGAGCTAACTCGCGCCCGGGGCACAATACCTTTTTAGCCCCCCCCCCCCCCCATTAGAAAACCATATAATATTATATGTAAAAATACTCGCAAATTAATAAATAAATAAAGTAAAATAAATAAAGTCATAGGCCCAAGTTAGGCTTTAAATTTGAGACAAAATTATCCAGCAATTTTTTTGCGGACCATTTGGCGCCCCTTTGTGAGTAGCGCCCGGGGCATGATGACCCCCTTGCCCCCTCCTTCCCTACGCCACTGTCCTATTATATATCTAATTTCAGTTTCATTTAATTTTTATCAAAAAAATTCAAATATTTTTATTGTTTTTACAGCACTGAATATGGTCACACTCGAGTCCGAAACCCAGTAGGCACCGTGTTTTCTATCTATCATTAGATTTTATCAGAGGCAGTGGCGTCATTTTAACTTTTTCTTGGGGGGGGGGGGGAAACTTGTTTTTTTTTTTTTTTTAAATTTATTTACAAATAGGTACTCAAATTTGGCCGAAAGATATTTAATTTAATTAATTGTTTAATTTTGTACAGTTTATATACTCGTAGATATATTTTATTTAGAATAATATAGAATTTTATAAAAATCAGAGCCCTTGAGGAGGGGGGGAGTGGGGTGCAAACGCCCCCCCCCCAAAAGACGCCACTGATCAGAGGCTTAAAATTTTTGTTTTCTTATGAAAGAAAAAATCTGGTGTGACTGGCGCACAGCACACAACTTTCTCTTACCTTCGGTAATCGAAAGTTGTGTTCTGTGCTTGTCACACCAGATTTTTTGTGTCGACATGTATTTAGTTTCCGACAGTAGGGTACAATTGAATTCAAGATGTAAAATTTATAAGTATGGCAAAATATTTATATTTTGTTACCATGGCAACCATTTCTCCTATCTCCTCTATGAAGCACAAGAGTAAAGTGGTCTTCAGAAGATTTCAATCACAAAATGAGAATATACATTTTATTGGAGATCTAAAAAATAATTGATTTTTGAATTTTAAAAAAAATCGTTGGAGCAAATTTTGAGAAAATCGAAAAAAACTGAAAAAGTGCATCAGTAAAGTACTAGTACTCTTTGGCCGATTTTGTTCAAAAGCTTCGTGTCACGTCCCATGGGGGTGCCTAACTTAAATATAAAATTTCAACCTCCTAGCTCTTTTCGTTCTTGAGATATTTTGTTCACAGACAGACACACACACAGACACACAGATACACAGACACACAGACAGACCATGTTGCGAAAACCAGTTTTTTGGATTCAGGGGACCTCAAAACGTGAAGATCCATCAAAATCTCGACATCGAATTTTTGACATGAATCCAATACTTTCTCTCTATATATATATTACATATATACATAGATAAGAGAAAGTAAAATATGTTATTTAACTATTTTCATAGTAAAAAAGAGCTTTTTTAATTCAGGGACTTTTCGGCATAGGAGGCCATGTAGAGGCTTACTTTACATTTTATAATTGGAGGATAATTTAGTTATGGAGAAAATTAGAAATTTAATTTTTATATCGACATCCCTTCATCTCTAAAGATCAGATTAGGAGTAATAAATAAAAAAATATTATACTTATACTCAATCTTTTTTCCTAATTAAAATTTTAAATATCACAACTAGCTATTAAAAAAAAGCTTTTTTTTACTCTAGAATTTTAAAGATTAGAGTATAACTAATTTATTGACTAAGATCTTTGTCATTAAAATTTTACAAATTATGAACTTGACAAGAAAGGGTCTATTCCATTACCGAGGTTCATTAAAGCCTCTGTGCTTTGAATAAACTTATTCGAATGAAATTAGGAACGACATTAATTAGGAATAAAGCAAATAGAACTTGTACTACATACTAGCATACAAAATGAACTGTACAATTCCTTCTCTAAACTTTGAGAACATATTTAGTTTTATTACATTTCCTTCACCCTAACATTGAATGTTTTCACTTTAGAAACGTCTAATTTCAACATTTTCGATAAATTTGACTTGATCACGAAATCTCATTATATAAGTAAGTGGAAAGATTATTTTTGCCAAAGTGAGATGTGAAGTCCTAAATACTAATATAATAATAAATTTTTTTTACATATGCATTTGTAAAAAAATATTAAAATTAATTAATAATAATACGTTTTTATTTTTTGCACTCGTATGGTCATAAAAATTTATTTATTTTATTGACCCGGATGCTATTCCGGATATATATAATTATTAAATAAGATAAAATTTTCTTTTGGTATCTTTTATTTTCAAGGTCACTTAAACCTATTATATTAGTAATTATACTCATATTAAATAAAATTGCATGCCTGGACCTCCACACATATCGTATTTAAATAATGAATATCGATAAAATGTATATGCCGAAAAGACTATAAAATTACAATTCTTTATATTTTAATCCTAGAAGATAGGCAAACCAACTCTAATGGATTTTTCTATTAATTTGCTCAACAGCTTCCACTCATGCGGACGTGATAAATCTCTTACGAAATTAAAATGAGTGGAGCTCTAGAGCAATTAATTGAAAAATCCATTCTACCTTTGAGTAACTAAACCACTTTACAGGCGTAGCATAACAACTCATCCTTTTCATAAAGTAGGCCTATTTGTCACCTTTAAGGTGCGCTTTTCGAAAAACCGTTAGAAGACGATTCAGTACCCAGTTACTCGAGGCGGCAAGAGATGGCGTTAGTTTTTCCCATAGGAAAACAAGGGATTTATTCTATTTCATTTGAAAGATTCCAGCTAATTAATTAAGGGTAAAAAATTAATTATTTGTTAACACAATGATTACTAATTTAATTATCTACTAGATATAGAGCGAATTTTTTAAAAATATCTTTTAATTAATGCGATTAATCTAAAAAAAAAATTATTTTTTCGAAAATCAAAAAAAGGGCTTCTATAAGTTGTAGATATTTTAAATAGCTTTAATTTTAAAAAAATTTGAGGTCGATAGCTTCAAAATTGTGGCAGCTGGAAAGTCCCAAAATTAGCACCCCGAGACGCGCGCACCTTAAAGTAAAGATAAATATTAATTTAATAAAAAATATTTTGTTCATTCATGAATAATTATTTAAAGTATAAATCTTTTTTTTTTTTTTTTTTTTTTAAACATTCACACTTTTTTCTCATTCACACTCACACTCACACACACATTCACACTGTCTTTTCGGCAGCTCAGGCCATATAAGACATTTACGATAACCGTTATTTATGAATTTATATATATTAGGGTCCAGGCATTTTTATTTAAGCCATCTGGTATCCAGATGGCTTAAATAAAATCATCGGACTGCCTGGGGTCCGAACCCGCGACGTTTGGTATATGAGGTTAGCACGCTAACCTCTACACCACGCCCCGTGGGCGTATAAATCTTATTAATATATATATTTCAACAATTCAAACGACATTTTTATTGCGACAAAAATGTTTCTTGAATATTTTTATGGATTATAAAATGAATATAAAAAACGTATTTAGGACTCTGAAGGAATTTGCAAACTCATTAAAAAGTCAATGTTTACAATAGATGTCAAAATCGTAGGCTTATTGTTTAATGAGCTTCTTTCAACACTTACCTTTGAATTGTCAACAATTATATTTAATGAATTTATTTTTATACTCCTTGCTTGTTTTTAAAGTAAATTTCAGCCCTCGGGGCTTGGTGTAGAGGTTAGCCTGCTAACCTCATATACCAAACGTCGCGGGTTCGGACCCTAGGCAGTCCGATGATTTTATTTAAGCCAATTGGATACCAAATGGCTTAAATAAGATTGCCTGGACCCCATATATGTATATTAAATCAATAACGGTTATCGTAAATGTTACATGGCCTGAGTTGCCGAAAAGACAGTGTGAATGTGTGTGTGAGTGTGAATGTTTAAAAAAAAAAAAGTAAATTTCAATCATCATTGAATATTAAAGATGTTGGAAACTTCATAAAAACTACAATTAATAAAATAGTTTTTAAGTTGTTAGAGATATTCAAAAGGAAACTTTGTGCTTTATTAAATAGAAACGAAATTTTGTTATTTAAAAATATTTCACATTTGGAAAATTTTCTCTGCTTTTGAAGATAAGAAGGGAATCTGTATTTGCTCACTTTTGCTTTAAATTGTTTATAGAGAAGAGAATTTTTTATAAAAAGATCTCTATGCTAAATGAAATTTTGCGATTCAAGAAAGTGATATCGGATATAGAAAGAGAAGGCTCTCTTTTCATACATCATGTATAGCCTATATACAAATTTCAAATGAATTTCTTGCAGTTTTTGAAAATTACTTTCAAATTTTTATGGATTATTCGAGATTATTTGATTCAAAAAGAGACCACTATTTAAAGATTTATGTTATTCCTACAAGGTATGCAAATCAAATGACCAACTCTAATGGATTTTTTCTATTAATTTACTCAATAGCTTCCACACACATGTGGATGTGATAAATCTCTTAAGAAATCAAAATGAGTTTTCAAACAATGATATACTTTTAAAGATAACATTTTTTTAAAATCTCTCTCGGCCTCTGTGACCATTTAGGAGTAGAGTATAGATCTATATATATAATTAATTGTTAATCCTCTGTCCTGAGTCTGTAGGCCCTACAAAAATATTTCATAAACTATAAGAGCTACAGCCATGAAATTTTATTTTGTGTCTTTCAAAGGGGTGAAGGATTATAATTTCTTCCTGAGTAAAAATGATTAAAAGTGATCGAGGGATCCACACGCCCGCAGCAGGTCTGCATAGTGGTGTGGGCGTGATATCCTGTTGTCCCTAAAGGTTCACTATGCAGACCTGCTGCGGGCGTGTGGATCCCTCGATCATTTTTAATCATTTTTATTCGGGAAGAAATTATATTCCTTCACCCCTTTGAAAGACACAAAATAAAATTTCATGGCTGTAGCTCTTATAGTTTATAAGATATTTTTGTAGCTCAGCGGTACCCTCACTATGTGAGATTAGGCTATTTAAAAATGCTTGACCAAATTATTTCAGAAATTTTAAGAGCTAGAGCAATGAAATAGTTTTGATTGATGATTTGATTGATTTGATATTGTGGGGTTTCTCTTTACTGCGTCCTTATATATCTATTTTCCTTTTTTAAAGAAAGAGGAAGGGAGGACAAAAAAAACCACGTATTGCATCGTTTTTGGTTTTTATTTGTCCTCACCATACCTCTTTCTTTAAAAAAGGAATTTAAATAATCGGAAATGCGCCATTATTATTATATCTATTTTCCTCCCGGTATCTCTCTCCGGATACAAGCCCCGGGAAAGGATCAATCTTGGAATGGTTCAGGCGCTAAGTGCCTGTAACTTGAGGGAATTATATTCTTATTTCTCCAGTAGAGACGCTCGACTTGGTTGAATTTATGCAGCAAGCCGGATTCGAACTCGAGTATAACATTATCTCGAATTATAATACTAGCCCATAGCTTATCCGGTAATCCATGTCGCCTTTTTGAAAAAGTTTTTGTTTTAATATTTATATAGGCCGGGAATGTGCTTCGGATCCTAAACAAAGTCATTCAGCGACTAAGGTGGCCTCAGGGGGCTTATGATCTTAGACCTGCCTAGGCGGAAGCCTTAGCGTCTAGTATAATATATTTTTAATAGCATATACCGATGGCTTACTAGAACAATTAGATAATATCTTAACAAAAATCCGGTACTTAAATAATGATCCAAATCTTTAATTATATATGTAATATTTGTTTTATAGAGATATACTACATGATCTTAAAAACACTTTTAGTTAAAGCTAAGTACTAATTTTTACAATTAATTGAAATGGTTTTAGCTCTTTTCTTTTCCGTAAACATTCGAATACGAACAAGCAAATTGCTTCTCAACATGCGATCTTCTGTTGACATCAAAATCGTGGAAATTTTTTTCTAACTGCATATATAAAGATTGAAGAAGAGTCACAATTAACTTAATCGTGCCAATTAAAATTTATACATAAAGAAAAACCATAAAACGGAGTGAACCTATAATCTATGATCCTTATATTCGCTATATTATATAAAATTTTTAAATTTTTTATTCTATCAATATTATAGATTTATTAATTTATATAATAAATTTTTTTCTTTAAAAACACTTGGTTTTAAATCGTTTGAATAATTAAATTAATTATTTTGATAAATAATTTCTTTTATATCCTGATTTTAGGATTATTTTCCTTGTGATTTATATTTAACTTAAATGCACTATTTAGTGTAGATATATTTGATTTTATTCTTTTTTTTTTTCTTGTTTCAGAAGACTACTCTCAAGGATTTGATGATGGTCCAGATTCCAAAAAGTGAGTTATAAAGAATTTTTGATGTTGATGAGTGATAATTATAACAAAAATTCATTTTATTACGCAACCCTTTATTTACTTAACATGTTAAATGGCCTTCTGACAAAATATTTCTAAAAATAATTTCACATTAAGGATCTTATTTCTCACCGTTTCCCTAAATTTTCACTTTTTTACATTGATTACACTTTTTTTTTCTTTTTACTAAAATTTTGATTATGACAACACCACGATAACTCATAAATCACAATAAAACGATAATCATTTCCATAATATCACTGTATTTAACATTACAATTTTGTTAAATTTGTTTTTTTGTAAACTTTTTATTGAATCAACTGGATGTTTGCATCTTCGAGTAAAAATATTTTTCTCTATTTTCTTGTATGTTTGAATTTAGAGTTCTATCCAGAGGGATACCGAAAGATCCCGAGTGGATTTAATTTAAGAGATAAGCTAGTTGTTAGGTATTTAGAAATTGGTTCGTTTGTGTCTGTTACTAGGGGGTGAGATTGTCTTCCACTTTCAAAACCTTTGACAATGTTGATTAATTATTTTTTAAAGAAACATTGTATTTTCTTCTGCTAATTTTATTGATTATTTTTCAGTTAGTTCAAGATTTTTTTTTTTTTAACAATTTCCTCTCCTGCTCATATGTATGTGAGTAGAGTAGAGTGTTTTCAAGATAATAAAGAACGATGATAAGTTAAATCCTAAGAGAAGACAATCCCCAAAGCACCCAGCCATTCTCATTCTGTATTTTTGGCAACGAAACAAGTTCGTTGGCCCTTGCCTGCCCCCTCCACCTCCATCCCACAGGACCACAGGGGGCTACTCTATGCTGCTTTTCGCACCCCTGCTTATTGATCTGCCCCTGGGAGTGTTTGGATGTGAACTCAGGACCTCCGGGCGATATATTTTCAACGGCTTTGTTAAGATGTCTTTACAGATGCTGGTCATTAGTCTATTGATCGAAAGAAAGAAAAACTAGAGATGGATCGCGATTTATCATTCCTTTTTAACAATGCTTCCTAAATTGTAGAAAAAACCCTTCTAGATGTTTTTTTAACTGGTAAATATTACAAAATAATCGACTTAGTATCTTAAATAGTTTTTTATTTCAATAACTCAATTTGTCAAATTCCCAAAGAGGTCCCTTTTCACTTTTCGCATCACAATTATATATATATATATATATATATATATGGTTTCTCAACTAATTGGAAAATTGCTGTCCCAGGCAAATTGTATATAATACATCTTATTATTACTGAATAATAAGTATTAGTAAAGACAATATATTAGCTATTCTTGGAATCAAATCGCTTATATTGTAATATAAATTTGTAATATTCAATAATGAACTTCAAACCCCTCAATGCACAGTACCCTGTCGGGTCCCATTTCTAAAATGACAAATATTTTTTTTTTAGTATTATTATTTTCTGAGTAATATAATCCTTAATTATATTAGAATACAGTTGGCACCTTTATAAAATATAATCATATGTTTAAAATAAAAATTTAATTTAAAAAACCGTAGTCGAATGATGTCCTCACTTTTCATGTTACAATTTGAAAATTGCACTGCTATCACACTATGCATCGGGACGGTCGTTAGATCGTGGAATGGAACGCAATTCAGTGTGAAGTTCGTTCCCTATGCAGGGTTATTAGTCACTATTACCACTGCGTTTGTCAGTGAACTCGTGTCTCGTCGCCGCTAGTTCTATCAGTCCCCTGGTAGGCATTATCTTAATTGTTTAAATTATATTGTTTTTTTTTTTTAATAATTACTTAGCGACTATGTTATCACCCCTCGCTTTTCAATTTAAATAGATTTACAAGGATTTTATGCTATGTAACTGGATCTTTACTAAAATACTTATTAGTCAGTAAAGGGACTGTTTCTTTCTATTTCTATCGTGCCATATAGCAGAGCATTCTCAATTATATTTCAAATTTCATAAAATAAAAATGTTTATTTAATGTAAACAAATCCTCAAGCAGTCACTGGACCAGAACTCACAAAATAAAAGGATTTTGCGAAGGCTTTTAGCAGGTTCACATTTCATTTTTTAATGCCTTTCATTGTACGAAATCATTTTCTTAATATTTAACAAAAATATGCTTGGGAAATTAATGTATGGGCCAGTTTCCAATTAGAAGAGAAACGCCTATATACAGTATAGATCTCTATATATATATATATATGGACCCTGTTATGCATTAGTGTGTCAAGCGCCAAAAAAATTAAAAATTGAGTTAAGCACGGAATATTGTTTCAAATGCTATAATTAATAGTATTTTTTATGAAATATGTCCTAAAAAAATTTATATTTTATTTTTCTTTCACAATTCAAAAAAAATTATTTATAATCCAATGAAAACAAAAAACGTTAATGTTAATTTTCTCAAAACTCGATACCTGGCGCTTGACACACTAATGCGTAACAGGGTCCATATATATACCGGTATATTGTTTAAGTTTATATGGCCTTTAAAAAAAAAATATTTGAATCATTAAAAACTTTACATTGCGATTACTAATAATTAAAAACATTTTTTTAATTTGATTTTTTATAAGCAAAATCAAATTAAAAAAATGATTTTCGTAGCATACATATTATCATAATCTTAGGACAAATTCAAATTGTTTTGAGTTTAATATTCTTTGTTCTATCCTGTACAATAAATAAGAATTGAAAAGCCTTCATAGTTATCATTATCTTCATTCTAATTTACATTTTAATTGTTCAATTTTTTAAAATTCATTTAGCTATGGATGAGTGAAAAAGATATTAAAAAAAAAAAAAAAATACTCAGTCTACGTAGTTATAAATAAAAAATTCTCTTCAAATGAGATCAATAATTCACCTATATCATGTTTAAGCCTGATAGAGCTTCTATGGTGAGCTCTGAGACTTGCTGATTACAATCAGGGCCGGAACTAGGAGATTTTTTAGGGGGGGGGGGGCAAAATTTAATTTGCCGCCCTCTCCTTAAAATTTTCTATACAAAATTCATATCATTTTACCTTTTTTTTAGTAAATCTTTCTTTAATTGGCGCCCCCTAATAGCTGCCGCCCGGGGCACAGGCACCCACTGCCCCCCACCCCCCTAGATCCGGCCCTAATTACAATGGAGCAATAATGCACATAGAGCAAAGAAATACAATAATAGAGATAATGCTGCGAGTAGTTGATTTGAATTAATGTGTCATCACTTAGGTTCGAATGCATTTAGGCCAGAGCACAAGTTTTTTTGTATTTTATGTACGGTGAGGGACAATATTAAGTCCCACCCATGCGTTTTCTACTTGTGATTATTTCATTGTTTTTACAAAAAAAAAAAAAGAAAATCTTTATTGGAAATTTTCTAGGTTTGAATCATGAAAGTTTCTATTAAAAAATATATAATATTTTTTTTTAAACAATGAAATAATCACATGTAGAAAACGCATGGCTGGGACTTAATATTGTCGCTCACTGTACAAGGACGAACGATGAACAAGGAACGAAAATCATTTTCTAAAGTTGTGAATAATTTCATAATTGAATTACGTGCAATTTGTTTTGTGCCCCTGCTTATATTTTTACTTTCATTCCAATAAATGCTTTTAATTAACAAATACATCCTGCTATGTTTATTATTATAAATGCGCGTCGAAAATCATATTTATGGAAAGGAGAAATTAATGGCAGAGTGATAATTAACAAGAACAGGTAGATGTAGGCAGCCAGCAAAGAATATTAAACTTTATTTGAATATTGTCGACGTTTAGGGAACGCATCGCTCCCATCTTCAGGAGGATAAATTATTAATGTGTTTTAGATTTGTATCAATCTAATGCATGTAGATCATACAAAATTATAACATTATTGTGTTATTGTGCATTAGATTGATACAAATCTAAACCACATTAACAATTTATGGGAGCGATGCGTTCCCGAAACGTCGACGATATTTAAATAAAGTTTATTATTCTTTGCTGGCTGGCTACATCTACCTCTTCATGTTAATCATATTTATTAAATAAACTCTGTGAGTAGAGCAGCCAGCGGAAATAAAAATATATATAATATTTCGTCAACGTTTCGGGAACGCATCGCTCCCATCTTCAGGACGAATTGATTGTTGAATAACAGATGAATAGTTTTATATCGTATACACAACGAAAAAAAATAACATATATTGTGCATAATAATTTAATAAAATATACAACTGTCTTATTATGCACAATATATGTTATTTTTTTCGTTGTGTATACGATATAAAACTATTCATCTGTTTGTTGTGTGTTGCTTTGCACCCGTGTTGCGTGTTGCCTTCTCGAGTGGATTTTGTTGGGATTTCAATAAATGTCGCAGTTTTAAAATATACGTTTATTATGACCGTTCAATACACCAGGTCTGTTACTTAGGAGGTCGAGAGAGAGAATGATCCCTCCCGGGAGTGGGGGGTGGCTTTTTATGCCTTTTTTCCAGACAGTAATCCCCCATTTCCAGGGGAATAGACACACGTGCAACGATTCCAATTGCAAAATTTGCGCTTTTCTGTGAGAATCTTTATAGGTGTGTCTTGTTCGTGACATATATCAAATTTTGCCATCGAATGAGTTTAAAAATAGAGCTTTAGATTCCAAATATCAAATTTTGTATCTCTCTCTCCGTTTTGGCTTCACAACATGTTATTCAACAATTAATTCGTCCTGAAGATGGGAACGATGCGTTCCCGAAACGTTGACGAAATATTATAGAGATTTTTATTTCCGCTGGCTGCCCTACTCACAGAGTTCCTTTATTTAATCATCACCACAGCCAATTTTCTACTAATCATATTTATGTTAGATATATTTATTCTCAATCACTTTGAAAAAGGATGGAAAGCTGCGCGATTTCACGATCCGACCATACTTTCGGCTTTGTTTTTGTCGAAGAATTCGTGAGGGACGCATCGAGCCATTTTCCCTTTGCCAAGACCGGCGATCGTGGAATCCCCAACCTTGGCGTGTTCTAGCTGCCAAGCTCACGTCCTCTTCCAGCTACCTGAAGTCCCTGATCATCGAAATCCGAGGTTTCCTTATCTTTAGAGGCTTGTGTCGTCTGATTTGAAATTTTAAACCATCTTTCAAATGATTAGCTAAAAAAAAAATTTTATACGAAAAACTCATCCAGATGTAGAAATAACTCATCACGTTTCTATCCTTTTTCAAAGTATTAGAGCAGCATCATGAAGAAGCGTATTTTTATAAAATCAGAACGATATAACAATCAAATCGTCATTAATTTGAATCAATAAAAAATTTAGAGTAAATAAAAAGTTCAATTTTCCATAATTTTGTTAATTTTAGAAATATTTTTGTTATTATATTAAATAGAAAAAGACTAGCCAAATAAAAAGAATGTTTTGTATCTAATTATAAAAAAATTTCAGTGTTAATTAAATTATTGCACCGGTCAACACGATTTTTGGGTCTGGCTTTTGCATATAAAATTTTCGTTTCTCCTACCCTAAAAATAAAGAGAAAAATAGTTTTTTTTATTTTGATCGGCACTAGTAACGTTTTTCGCCTTGGCTGCCCGTATACCACATCCTCATAAAAAATAAAATATAATATAAAATGCGACTCAATTTGTGATAGAGTATATTTTTGCTGTTTTTCCGTTCATTGTGAATATTTGATCATTTTATAGTGCATTAATGCTTGCATCTTTTAAGGTTTGATTGTGCATGAACATCCTGGCTCTAATGATAGGATATAAATTGACTTTCGGGGTTTTCGATAGATAGTTATGCCCCGAGTTCTCCTAGGTTGAGGTGTTCATAAATGAAATCGCTTTGTGTATGCGGTAAATAAACGTGGATTAGTAGATGGACCGATGCGGTCCAAAAAGAAATGATGATTTTAAATATTTTCAAATAAAAAGTTAAAAATCTTATATATACATACAATAGTATGTAAATTGCAACAAAAAAAAAATAACCAAATGAACTAGCGGACTTAATATTAAAAATAAATAAAACTCGCGAATTAAAAAAGTTCAAATAAATAAGTTAAAAATTTTGGAAGAGTTTCTAATATCAGACTTTTTCGTGGATTAATTTGTTTACATGTTGAAATTTATTATTTTGAGGCACTCCCCACATCCCTCAATTAATAGACATGGGACTAGTCTCGATTTTTTTTTATTCTATACTTCGTCCAAATGGATATTTGGGTAGAGCGTAGCAAAATTAAAACCATTTTATATAAAATTTAATCCCCTTGGCCGCCCAAAAATGCTAGGAAGCATTTGATTTATTTGTTTGTATTTAGCACCATTTCTAATAATTTATTGATTCAATTTAAAAAAAAAAAATATTAAAAATTAAGTGAGATGGAAGTCCAATCAACCCAAATAAAATAAAAGTAAAGTATTTAATCCAAAATTGTTTTGTGAGCTAATTACACTGGTCGACAAGGTTTTCTTCACAAGAAATCTGATTAGTGAATCTAGTGCATTTTTTTATACTGAATTCAGATATGTAGTTAGAATTTTTCCTCCAGGCACAGTTTTAGAGATATAGAGAAAAATAAATTTTAATAGAAAATGTGCTCTAAAACGGCTCTTATTTAGAATGTTCAAAATATTTTTAACGCGACACCCGGTAAAAATATGCAGATAGTTATAATACATATAAATTGTAAGTTTCAGCCCAATCGGAGGTATTTAGACGTGCGTAAACTTAAAGTTTAGAAAAATCGAAATTTTTTAAGATTTTTTTTACTTTGGTCACCCCTAATACAATTTTAACTACCCGTGAATGAAAAAAACATATATGTACGATATTCTATAGTTCTTTGGCTTTCTAAAAATCATTCATTCTTAAAAATCTGTTAATTATTAACGAAATTATGAACAAAAACGTCAGCAAAGAAAAAACACCAGTACACTCACTCACTGATCGAAAGAAATGGACTTTTTCTTTTACAAGTATAAAGAAAGATATGAGATTGAAGAAATATTTTTCATGCTGAATTCAAATTTCATTTCAGTTTAACATCAGGCAAAAAATTGTGTGATTTTATTAAAAAAAAAATCGAATTAATATCACACAAAATTTTTGCCTGATGTTAAACTGAAATGATTTTTGAATTCAGAATGAAAAATATTTCTAGAATCTCATATCTTTCTTTATTCTTGTGAAAGAAAAAGTTCACTTTGTTTAGCCAGTGAGTGTACCGGTGTTTTTTCTTTGATGCCGTTTTTGATCATAATTTCGTTAATAATTATCACATTTTTACGAATAAATGATTTTTAGAAAGACAAAGAACGAAGAATATCGTAAATATGTTTTTTCATTCAGGGATACCTAAAATTGTATTAGGGGTGACCAAAGCAAAAAAAAACTGAAAAATTTCGATTTTTCTAAACTTTAAGCCGTTTGTGTCACGTCCGATTGGGCTGAAACTTAAAATTTATATGTATTATAAATATCTGCATATTTCTACGGGGTGTCGCGTTAAAAATATTTTGAACATTCTAAATCAGAGCCGTTTTAGAGCACATTTTCTATTAAAATCTATTTTTCTCTCTATCTCTAAATCTGTGCCTGATGGGGCAAAACTGAAATGATATTTGAATTCAGCATGAAAAATACTTCTAGAATTTCATATCTTTATTCTTGTGAAAGAAAAAAAGTTCATTTTTGTCGACTAGTGTTATTGCAATTTAGTATAATAAATAAAATAGACTAATTTTCGAAATTAAATTAAAAAATCTACTTTTATTTTATTCATTTTGGCAAATCCATTTCACTTTCAAGTTAATAAAAAAAAATTTATCATTTAAAATTTTTATGTGACCTAATATGATTTTTAAGAAAGTTCTCTGTTGGAAAGCGTTTCTTGCAAATTTCACAAGCGAATTGATTACATTTACTATTAATAATCACATGTCTACGTAGTTGAGTTCTTAAACGAAATGCTTTATTGCAATTTGAGCATTGATAGGGTTTGGTATTTGGGTTCGAATGGGACTTGAGATGAACATCCAATGCTTGTTTTTGTAAAAAGGTTCTATTGCAAAAATGACAACAGAATCGCCGAGGCCCTTTATGTTTCATGAAATGGTTCGTATATAATTCGATCTTTGAAAAAGTTTTCAAACAAATTTGACATTTATACGGCCTAAAATTGGAATGTAAATACATGTGCTTTAGTAAATTGTTTTTGTCAGTAAAAACAGTTCTACAAATTTTGCAAATGAACTTTCTTTCTCCTGTATGAATTAAAATATGTTTTCGTAATTTATCTTCGTCAATAAATAATTTTTCGCACAAATTACACTGTAGTAATTGAACACCTGGATGAGTAGCCTTATGAAGAAGTAATTCATCTTTTGATTGTAAAACTAAATCACACAGATCACATAAATATAAATTATTATAACTAGAGTGGCCATTGAGTATTACTTCTTCATCATAACTATCACAATCCAATGAAGATGGGGAAATACACTTCGCTATTTCATTATTTTCTAAGGCTCTTGATATTATATTATTCGCATCTAAAACTTCTCTCGAATATTCTTTTTCCGTCAGAGTTATTACATTAGATATTTCTAATCCATTCTTATTTTCTTCTAAATTATGTATATATTCTTGGTTTTCAATTTCTTCCAAAATTTCATTATTTTCTTGTTTTATTTCATCAAGCGGAGGTTTTTCCACAAAAATATCCGAATGTGTATCGTTACCATTGATTTCTAATTCAAATGATTCTTCGATATCATTTGCTTCTTGTTTAATTTGATCCAAAGGTATTTCATAATCTGATGGAAATCTTATCATTTCAAATTCATCAACCTCTTCATCTATTCGTTCTTCTTTTATTGTAACACACTAAAAAAATAAAAGTTAACATTAGAAGAAAATAAGTTAAATTACAGAGGGGAGCAGTGATTTTGTTGACGGGGAATTTTTTTTAAAGGCCTTTGCCCTTAAAAATATGCAGATAATTGAAATACATAGAAATTTGTTGAGTTTGATAGTTGTAGATATTCAATTAGAAGAGAACGGGAGCCTTCCATAGGCGTAATTAGGAAATTTGGATGAGGGGGAGGAGGCATGGGACCAGCCATCCTCCGGGGAGCCCGAAAGGTCCCATAATGACTCAATTTTTCTTGGGTCGGAAACCCCCGGCACCCCCCTAGTTACGCCCAAGGAGCCTTCCCGGGTCACAGCAGTCAGGTAAAATAAAAAACTTTAAATTCCGTCTCCGACGTTTCGAGAGCTAGTCTTCGGGAAACGCAGAATTGTCAAAAAATAAGTACAGGTGATGTGGTACTGCTTATTATTATCATATCATCATCAAGTGAAACATCACTTGCTGTTTTAATGCAATTTCGGTCGCATAGTTGTTTATTGAATGGCTTTGTTTATTGCAAACACTTTGGCTGCCTATCTTTTAGGCGCTCTGCAACAAACGGGATCATAGGAATAAACTTTTAACTATTTAGATATATTTAATTATTTTGTTCAAAATTTCGTAAATACTTGATAGATTTTCACGAATGAATGATTTTTGGAAAGGAAAGAACTATAGAATATCGTTAAAATGTTTTTTTTTTGCATTCAGGAATCGGGAAAATTGTATTAGGGGTGTTCTTCTTCTTTCCTCGCCTGATTATTCCCGGGGTGCGGGATCGGCGGAAATAAAGGGGTCGGCGGTTCATGGGTTTTTTTACGACCGGGAAGGAATAGAACAGGCCGGCCCGTCGCTGGGTCTGAAGCCTGTTGAAAAGAGAAATGAAGAGACTGACTTGCAAAGAATAGAAGGACTGCCAGTCCCAGCTCGGGTAGCTCGTGGTTGCCATCCACGTACCCACAAGATATGGGCCCCTGAGCAATGTTTTAGGGGTGTCTAAAGTTAAATAAAAAAAAAAAAAATTGAAAAAAATTCAATTTTTCTAAATTTTTAGCCGTGATTTGCATCACTATACCTCCTCCGATTAGACTGAAACTTTATATTTCAATGAAATTAATCTATCTGCATATTTTTAAGGAGTAACGCCTTAAAAAAATTCCGATGATTCAAAATAAGAGCAGCTTTAGAGCAAATTTACTATTAAAATTTAATTTTCTCTATAGCTCTAAAACTAGACGTGATGGGGAGAAACTGATGGCATTTTGGAATCAGCGCTACCAAAATACCCAGGAATAGCTAAATACGCCGGCAAAAAAAAAGATAATTTTTTTGTTTACCTTTATTATTCATTTGCTATTTCTATCTAGGCCTATAACGACCTTTTTAGGTTTTTACATTTATATATAGTCCCACCACACCAACATTTAATAAAAATAAAACCAAATGCTGGGTAAAAATGTGGATGTTTCGGAGTAATTTTAATATAAATTTAGACAGAAACAATACAATTGTAATAATTGAGACATGTTAAAGTTTGGGTGACAAACGTAAAGATTAAGACCATATAAGTGAAGGGCATTGGGATCACTTAAAATCTTTTGACAAAGACATAATCTAAATAAAAAATAATTATCCCCCTCTCTGGTTTTATCAGAGAGATTTTGTTTAAGATTAAAGTTTGAATACCAGAGAAAGATTCATAAATCAGAGTTCGTTGTGTATATTATAATTATGTCGGATTTGTTTCGTTCTACTAAATCTCAACACATACAGAATGGAAATTTTCATTCAATTTCTCTCCATTTTCATTCGGTACCATCTATTTCTTGGTTTGTTTCTACTCACATTTCTTGAACAGAAGAGGTCAATTTGCTTTTTAATTACAATAAATAAATTAAACTTTATATTACCTCAAAATTAGATGAACTTGAAATATAAGATTTTAGATATTTATCAGAATCTTCATATTGTTTTTTAAATTTATAAGCAATGTCTAAATTTTCTGAGCATTGCTTACAGATACTATTAGGTAAATTATCTTCTGAAAAGATCTAAAATGTGAAAAAAATTACTCATGTATATATATACTTGTGAATGTAAAAACATATTTTTTAAATTTCTAAATAAACACACATACCTTAATGGAAGTTATAAAAAATAATTTACTTGCTAAATTATCTGTTTGTTTTTCAAATATATTTAGCATATCTAAACATTCTTGCATACAGACTCTACAAATTTTTTCTAAATTTATAGACATTCTGAGTTTATTTTTTCCCTAAATGACATGATAAGTCAAATGGAAAAATAAACATTACATCTGTAGTAATTGATTCATTTTATCTGGAAGCTTTTTTCATTTTTATTGTATTTATTTTTCATTGAAACTTCATCAAATTTCATTAAATAATATTAATATGATATTAAACATCTATTTTCAATAATGTTAAATAAGATCCAGAACAGGATAAACCAGAATACCAGAATAAAGTTAAGCAAATTAAAAATATTAAGCGTGAAATTAGCTTCGAATTGACAAAAGCGCTCACTTTGGATAACAAAAAACAAATTTTGAAATTTTTCCAATTGTTAAGTAGAGTGGAATGGAATAATAAGAGACCCTATGCGAGTCAAAAAGTTTGGCAATTGGTTCATTAAATAAAAGAAAAATATTTAAACAACTTAAAATATCTCTCCGATTTGGTTTATTTTGCTTCGGTCCGAAAATTTTCAATTAGCTTCGGCTCATTATCGCATACAAAATTTTCATTCTCATCATATTTGCGATTTGAGAAATGATACAGAAATAATAAAGGACAGTCACCAGAGAATAAAGAAGACAGTTACGAAAAGAAGTAAGAAGAACCGACTTAACACCAAAACACATTTTATTTAAAATGCTTGTCTGTGCGCTACATATTAATAATTCAGTATTCATATTTAGCGCTGTTAGGTTGGCGCCGCTCATTGGCTACACAGGGAAGTGAGCATTTTGGGTCACGTGACTTCCACACATTTATTTAATTTGTGTCAACAAATAATATATTTATTCTTAACTTAATTAAATATTAACCTCCCTGAGGCATACTATTATTAAGGAATAATCATAATAAATAAGGTATACTATTTTATTTTTATGAAATATTTTATAAAAATATTGAGATATCAAAATAAAAAAACTATTAAATGAAGCTCACTGATTTATAAATGCTTTTGACCCGGGCTTTACGGGCTTTACGATGCTCTGCTCGGCTGACACTTCTCACTACTTTTCTAATAGCTTTAAAAATCATTTAAATAATACGAGAAACAAAATCATTTTTCACTTTCTCCGTTTTGAGATTCTTAAATTCCTAAAAATACATTATTAATAAATATAAAATTTTTTATTTAATTTCAGATGTCTCAAAGAGAAACTAATATAATAATTAATAGAAATTCAGTTTTATCTCCCACACAATCCTCGGTATCTCAACAGCAACATCTAATTTATAATAAAAAACGGCCTCTGCTTTTAAGAAATTCATCCCATCAGAAGTCCGCAGGCAAGTTGCGCACATCTAATAATTTGAACAAAAGTAATTACTTTTCAAAAAAGAATAATGCATATCAAAATATACATAAAAATGGAACAGACTCTCAAAAAAACAATACCAATCAACAGATTAATGAAAATATTAAGATAGAGGATAAAGAAAATGAGATAGTCGAAATTGAAACTTCACAAGATAAAAAATTGAATCCAGAATATAAAGAAAATAAAAATGAAGAAATAAATAATTCTCAAATTCCAATAGAAATAGAAAATATTCAAAATGACAATGTGAATAAAATTACAGAAATTAAAAAGATTTCAGATTTAATAAAAGAATTATATAATAAAACAAATAAGACTGTTGAAACAAAGGAACAATTTCGTGAGCATTTTATTAACATTATAAATTCTACCCTAGATGACAGTCTAATTGATTACGAACTTTTGGCAAAATCTCTGGTCAATAGTGGAGCTGAAAAGCCAGGTGCAGACCAATCCACACGAAAGTTCAGATTAATTAGGCCTCAGAGTTGCACACTTCGAACTAGAAAAAACAAAATTGAAACTAACTATGGAAGTTTGAGAAATGCTTATGAAGATTTAGAAAATTCTTATAAGAAAATTAAAAGGTAAATTTACTCTTCCTTACATATATACATATCCAATACTTTCTCTCTATATACATATATATTGCGATCGTATCAAAAATTCAATGTCCAGATTTTGATGGGCACCTTAAATCCAAAAGAATGGGACCCAGAAAATGTCTCAAAAGGAAAAGAGTTACGAGGTTGACATTTTTTAGCGATTGCCGCTTCCTAAATGAAAATGTTAGCCTCAAACACATTGATCAAATATTCTATTAATATTTTTATTAAAAATATTAATTTTTTTTCAGTGAACTTGAATCAAAAATACAAGAGTATAAAAAATTAGAACAATATTGTGAAAAAAAATTCGCCATACATGCCCAGGTAAAAAAATTAATATATTTCGTTTCGGGTCTACAGCATCCGCGATATTTGTTAATTTTTTATTTTTTGGCATTAAGGGGATAATATGGTGTATTTCACTCTATAAAGGCAAATTATATAATTTCAGTTTCTAATCATTGGTGATAAATGCTTTTATAATAGCGGCTAAAGGGGCTTCTGGAGGCAGTGGCGGATCCAGAGGTGTTTCTCGGGGGAGGGGGGGGGGGGATCTGGTGGGACTGGTCCCATAACACACAATTTTTTCTTAATTTCGTTAATTTAAAGGCGCATTCTGTACTTGTTTGCCAGAATATACACGTAAATACAAATCAAATTTTTAAAATTTTACATTAAAAAATACATTTTTTTTTCGAAAAAAAGTATTTTTTTTTTCAAATCTCAGGGGGGGTAATTATCCCCTTTAACCCCCCCCCCCCCGCCTTGTATCCGCCCATGTCTGGAGGGCTCATTGAATCTTTAGTCCGAAACTACTGAGGCATTTTAAAGTATTTTTTAAAGAATTAAATTCGTGAGCATTTTACATAGTAGAATGCGTTTTTTTTAAATTACTATTAATTAAAAAATATTTTTTTTTATATTTATAGAAAATGCAAAAAACGTTATATTATGAAAATTGCATTTTTTTTAAATCATAAAATCATTAACATTTAACCTATAATAATTAAAAAAGTGATGTTGAAGTAAAAAATAAATTTCGTATATATTTAAAAAAACAGCCAAATACTTCAGAACTCTTGCAAAAGATGGCAGACTAGTCCAACAGCCGGCATTATCAGATCACTTATAAGTCTATATTTATATATTTTTATGCTGATATAAATGATATACAGTAGGCTATATCTATATAATCATATCATATATATATATATATAATCATGTTTAATTTTTTTTTTTTTTTTTTTAAACATTCACACTTTTTTCTCATTCACACTCACACTCACACACACATTCAGACAGTCTTTTCGGCAACTTAGGCCATATAAGACTTTTGACGATAACCGTTGTATTATATATTATCTATTGTGGGTTGAGGCATTTCTATTTAAGCCATCCTGGTATCCAAATGGCTTAACATAAAATCATCGGACTGCCTGGGTCCGAACCCGCGGCGTTTGGTATAGGAGGTAGGCACGCTACCTACTACGCCAGACCCGGGGCAATCATGTTTAATAAACTATTGATTTATAAAAAATTAACTAAAAACAAACAAATACATGAGATTAAATCTAGCCCTACCATCCTGCCATCTGTTGGCAAATTTTCGTAATAGTTGGGCTTTTTGGCTATCCTTTTAAGATCCCTAACGCCAAAGACATGCGCAGAGCGAACGATTGAACAAGTTAAAATTGTTTCTTAACTGGCATGAGATGCACCTCTTTGAAAGATCGTGCTCTGTTTTGAATGGTGCATGCCGATTTTGGTAGAGTTTAAAATTTTATGCCAGATAAGAGAAGAGTTTAACTTGATCAAAGAAATGCCTCCAATAGTCTTATATGACCTAAGTTGCCGAAAAAGACTGTGTGAATGTGTGTGTGAGTGTGAATGTTTAAAAAAAAAAAAAAAAAAAAATGACTCAATGCTATGTCATTTGATGGTTATATTTCATTAAAACCGAAACTGTTTCCTCAACCGAGAGTTTCATTTCGTGGAGACTGATATCCTGTCAGCTTATCAATTTCAGATTTAATAGGAAATACGAACAATGTAACAAATTTGCCCTCACTACTCAATCAGAATATTTATGTTTTTGTCTTTCACTTCATCTTCAAGGTGTACGTTGTTTTGTTTCTCCTGCAAGTTTAAGCAAAATTAGAATTCGTTTGTTTTTTCGTCCAAATTCTACAACATATCTTGAAATGATAATGTTTTAACGTTTTCAAAAATATGCATAGGCTAGAACAAAACTGCGTACAATGTTATCCAAAATTTATTTATTTTTATTTTATTACAGTGTTTTTATGAATATCATTCAGCAAACGTTGATCTTGCCAAAAAGGTGAAAGAATTATATATTAAAAATGACATTCTTCAAACAGACAATTTAATATTGGCTCATCAAAAAAAGATATACAAGGCACGTTTGAAAAAAAAGGAAGATGAAATATATACATGCAATCGACGAATCTGGTAAGTAGAATATCTCTCTCTAAAGGTCTCCTTTTAAACGAGGGACGTTTAACACTTGGGCTGCATTCAGTTGTCACTAAAGCACAACTAAATTGTTTAGGGCTTATTTTAGTTTTTCTCATTCGCGCCTCCCTTTTATTAATAAGGGTAGGTTTATGACGCTTAGTCATCACATCACCTAAGGCAGTGGTTCTGAATCTTTTCCACATCTCCCTTTTTCTATCTAAAATAATTCTGATTTTCCTACATAAGACATATGATTTTTGGCTAAATTTCTAAGACCCCTATCGCCATCTTATGGGCAGACATGCGAACAAATTTGCCTCCTGGTCTCAAAATTTGGCACCACCTCTGGGCTTGGAACAATTAATTAAATTAACTTTGCTGTCCCACTTTTTTTTTGAAAATATTTTCTTCATATAATTAATTTTAAAGATAGGAGATGAAATTTTGCTTTGTTTTCAAAAAGACTTTTGTCTCATTAGACAGCTTTTCTGCATATAAATTTTAATTAATTATATTTTTTAGGGAAATAACTTGCGACGTGAGATCTTTTCGACAATCAAATTGTTCAATTTTAGAAAAATTTCTCGAAAATGACGAAGAATCAAGTAATAAAAGAAACCTTGAACCAATTGAAAAAATGGAAACATCTGAAGTACCTAGTCTATCTATTCAGGAAATCATTCCTGAAAGTGAAATCCCAGTTTATACTACACAGGAATATATAATTGAAGATAGTGATTCTGATTCAAATCAAAAGGATCAAAAGCTTAGTGAAGAAAATGAAATTCAAATACAAAATTGACATGCTACTAGTCAACAATCAAGGGGAAACTGAAAGGCTTGGAGCATAATTCCTTTAATCTACTGAAAATTATATCTCCCTGATTTATGCCTCAAAGAGAGGCTCATCTTTTAATTTTATTGCCTTTTAAAATTTAAAGGCATTTATTTTCTGTAAAGAAGAAATTTTATTTTTTTTATTCATTTCCATCCAAAAATATCACTACTATAATACCGAAATTGAAATGCGCAATACCATAAATTTATTGATCGAGATATTATTATTATTATTTCTCTGATTTAATCTAAATAGAGACTCGCCTTGTCTTAACAGGCCGAAAAAATTTATTTTTCTGTATAGGAATAATTTTATTTATCATTCATTTTCATCCATCAAATTGTAAAATATACTACTATAATAAAAGAAGACTGTTATAATAAAAAACCGAATTTAGATATTTAATGTCCGAATCTTTTCAGTCTCCATCTCTTCCATGGATACCTTGAGTAAGATCCAGTGGCGCAACCAGGATTTGCTCCTGGGGGTGGTTTTGACTAGTCGCGCAGCCCCTCTTTGGCGGCCGGAGCGCCTAGATGGGGGTCTTCGCCCCCTGCCATCCCCCCCCCAATGGCTCGGGTCCGCCGACATCGGACCTTCTCGGTCCAGGGAGATGTGTAACTTTAATATAAAATTTCATCCTCATAGCTCAATTCCTTCAAGCTTTAAATTGAACCCAGCCAGACACACACACACACATACATACATACAGACAGACAGAACATGTTACGAAAACCAATTTTTTGAATTCAGGGGACCTCAAAACGTGAAGAACCATAAAAATTTCGACATCGAATTTTTGACATGAATCCAATACTTTATATATATATATATATTATCATAATTGTAGAGCTAAGAGAAAGTAAAGATAAATTTCGGGTGGGGGAGATGTAGATTCCGAAACCCCTTCCCCCTCTTTCCTGGCTACGACGTGAAAAAGCGAAATTCGATTTTAATACAAAAAATTAAAAAAATCTGGTGTGACTGGCGCACAGCACACAACTTTCTCTTACCTTCGGTAATCGAAAGTTGTGTTCTGTGCTTGTCACACCAGATTTTTTTGTCGAGTTTCTAGCGTAATTGCCATCAACTCAGTTCCAATTTTGGGAGTGAGAGGCCCTCACCTCTCTACTCTCCAAAAATCAGTCCCTTTCGGAACTGGTATCTCTCTCCTCTCATCCCCTCAAATTTCAATAAATGAATGTAGAGTCTTATATTAGTCTTTTGTTTTTTATGATTTAGGAGAAATAACAAAAGAATTAGTTTTTTTTTTTATTTCTTACCCTGGTCGTACACGAGGACATTTTTAAGCAATTTCTGGCGACATTTCTGGCTCCATAAAAATGTCTTCGTGTATGACAGCAAAAATGGAATTGGAATTGGAATTGGCTTGAAAAAAAATGTTTGTTCTATTTTTCGGGCCAAATCGGCGCAATCAGAATGCGCACAAACGCAAACGCTCGAAAATGGCCGTTTGAAGACATTTCTCGGTCAAGAAAATGTCTTCGTGTATGACGAAAAGTTGTCTGATCGCGCCAGAAAAATAGCCCGTGTTCTATTTTCTTGGGCCAATTCGACGCAAAGAGGGTGCGCAGTAAATCGACCATATCTGGCAACACCGCTTTTTGGAAATTTGTTGTCATCATAACCTAGAATTTTTCACTTTTTGACAGCAGTTGACAGATCTTTAAAATAATTATATTGTCAAATTATCATAAAAATATAAAAAATATATCGACACACTCATTTGAAAATAAAATTAAGGTAAGAATTAATTATTTAATTAAATTATTAATAAATAACATTATTATTTATTTAAATTTTCACTTGGAATATAATAATTAATAAAAATATATTTTTTTGCAGTTCTTTTTTGAAATTATAGTTTATAATAAAAGAAGAGCAATATCTAGATTATATATTTATATTATAATATAAGGTAAATGAATACTTTGTTTTAAATAACTATTATTTATTTAAATTTTTATTTGGAATATAATCTTTGATAATAACTAAAATATTTATTTTAGATGAATTTGAACAAACAATTATGATTTAAATTTAAATTGTGGAAATGTTTTTTATGATGAACTGAGATGTTGATAGTTAATAAAATAAAACACGGTAGTTTTTTGGTTGCAGATTTCTTTTCGACTGAACATTCAGTTCAGATGGTTATAAACCATAATCATCAGGCTTGGAAATCACAATCAAGTTATATTTTGTATAATATATGAATGCATTCATTTCTTTATATTTTAGTTTTATGATTAACAAAATTTTAAATAAATAAAATTTTCATTGTGCATATAATATTTATTATTTATCTAAAGAAACCAAAAATCCTTTGTATAGTAATTAAAAACAATTCTTAGCTTATTTTTTTCAAAAAGAGGTATGTCTATATATTATTTTTATTAATAAATATATATTTCTTTATATATTAAGGGCCTCTTATAGTTTTAACCTAAAAAGTTTTTGATTCAGCTGTCAGTTTAAATTTTCAAACTGCGCACGTTTCTGCGCAGAATTGGCCCCAAAAATACAAATGTCCTCGTGTATGACAGGTTTTTTTTCAAGCTAGAAATTCAGGCCATTTTTCAAGCCATTTTATGGAGCAAGAAATGTCGCCAGAAATTGCTTAAAAATGTCCTCGTGTACGACGGGCTTTATATGTAATATATATTACTTTCTCTTACCTATGTATATTGTAATATATATATAGAGAGAAAGTATTGGATTCATGTCAAAAATTCGATGTCGAGATTTTGATGGATCTTCACGTTTTGAGGTCCCCTGAATCCAAAAAAGTGGTTTTCGCGACATGGTCTGTCTGTGGGTGGGTGGGTGTGTGTGTGTGTTCAATTTTAAGCATGAAGGAATTGAGCTACGAGGTTGAAATTTTATATTTAAGTTAAACACCCCCGGACCGGAAAAATAAGCTTTTAATCAAAATCGGCCAAAGAGTACTAGTACTTTACTGATGTACTTTTTCAGTTTTTTTCGATTTTCTCAAAATTTGCTCCAACGATTTTTTTAAAATTCAAAAATCAATTATTTTTTAGATGCTCTTTAAAATGTATATTCTCATTTTGCAATTGAAATCTTCTGAAGACCACTTTACTCTTGTATTTCATTGGGAAGATAGGAGAAATGGTTGCCATGGTAACAAAATATAAATATTTTTCCATATTTATAAATTTTACATCTGAATTCAAATGTTCCGTACTGTCGGGAACTAAATATATGTCGACACAAAAAATCTGGTGTGACAAGCACAGAACACAACTTTCGATTACCGAAGGTAAGAGAAAGTTGTGTGTGTGCGCCAGTCACACCAGATTTTTTATACTTTATAGAGCGGGCGCTGGAGGTAGTTGAGTATGCAAAATCTGAGGACCGAATTCTGACAATGGATTTGGGCTAAGAATAGCTCCCAGAATAAGGATCCGGATCTTGCCGGGCCAATTTTTGGTCCAATTTTTTTTACCCCCCACCCCTCTTATTTCCATAGGAAATCAATGGAATGCATGCTAAGATGATGTGAAGATTTGAAATTATGGTCAAATTCGAGTACTTAAAACCTCAAAGAATGAAAAATTGTCTTGTCAGCAACTGAGGGGATCCTCTTTAGTTCCCTGAGAAGTACTATCTTGCCGCCAGCTTCGGTGGTCCCCTCTAACCCCTTCACCTCTTTTTTCTCTCTCTGTGATAAATTTAAATATACGGCCTAAACACACTCCAAATTGTGGGGACCGGCAATTATGTTCATAATCCACTAACTGGTACCCCAATCAATGAAAAATACTATCTTGCCGCCAGCTGCGGTGGTCCCTTTTAACTTCACCTCTTTTCTCTCCCTTTATTTTAAACTTAAATTTACGGCCTAAACATCACGCCAAATTGTGAGGACCGGCAATTATGGTCATAATCTACTGCCTGGTACCCCAATCAATGAAAAATACTATCTTGCCGCCAGCTGCGGTGGTTCCCTTTAACCCCTTCACCTCTTTTCTCTCCCTTTATTATAAATACACCAGTTAGTAGATTATGAGCATAATTGCCGGTTCCCACAATTTGGCGTGATGTTTAGGCCGTATGTTTAAGTTTATAACAGAGAGAGAGAGAGAAAAGAGGTGAAGGGGTTATAGGGGACCACCACAACTGATGGCAAGATAGTATTTTCCATTGATTGGGGCCCCAGGTAGTAGATTATGAGCATAATTGCCGCTCCCACAATTTGGCATGGTGTTTAGGCTGTATATTTAAATTTATAATAGAGAGAGAGAAAAGAGGCGAAGGGGTTAGAGGGGACCACCGCAGCTGGCGGCAAGATAGTATTTTTCATTGATTGGGGTACCAGGTAGTGGATTATGAACATAATTGCCGGTCACCATAATTTGGCATGGTTTTAAGGCCGTATATTTAAATTTATAATAAAGGGAGAGAAAAGAGGCGAAGGGGTTAGAGGGGACCACCGAAGCTGGCGGCAAGATAGTACTTCTCAGGGGGCTATAGAGGATCCCCTCAGTTGCTGACAAGACAGTTTTTCATTCTTTGAGGTTTTAAGTACTCGAATTTGACCATAATTTCAAATCTTCACATTATCTTAGCATGCATTCCATTGATTTCCTATGGAAATAAGAGGGGTGGGGGTAAAAAAAATGGAAATTGCCCGGCAAGATCCGGATCCTTATTCTGGGAGCTATTCTTAGCCCAAATCCATTGTCAGAATTCGGTCCTCACATTTTGCATACTCAACTACCTCCAGCGCCTGGTCTATTACGAAAAATAAGCAATTTTCATTTTTGTTAAAATTTTTTTTAAATAAAATAAACTTATTTTTAAGAAATTATTTTTTATAATAAAAAGGATACAATTTTTTTCTTTTCTATTTGTAATAATATATAGAAATTTGAATTTTTTTCTCTCCTGGGGGGGTTAAAACCCTAAAAACCCCCCCTGGTTGCGCCACTGGTAAGATCATTTAATTTAAAGAGAAAAAATCAAAATTTTTACTTCCGAATTTCTCTCTCTTCATTTTCAAAAAATTGGAAAATCTTTCATATTTAAGAATAAATATATTTTGAGTTTCTTAAAACCAAGTGTCGAAATTAATGAAATTTTGCGTACTACTACTCAGGGCCGGATCTAAGGGGGGGGGGGGCAGTGGGTGCGTGTGCCCCGGGCGGCAGATTTTAGGGGGCGGCAATTAAACAAAGATTTACTAAAAAAAGGTAAAATGATATGAATTTTGTATAGAAAATTTTAAGGAAAGGGCGGCAAATTAAATTTTGCCCCCTCTAAAAAATCTCGTAGTTCCGGCCCTGCTACTACTATACCAGGGAACTATACTAAAATAGTTAAGGAGGCTCTAGACGGTCAATCATTTTGATCAAAACGGTCCAGTCAATCGATTGACGCACGCTTCAATCAAACCTTCAATATTTTTATAAAAAACTTAGTCACAGTTTAGTTTTCAACTCGGAAGGAAGCTTCGAACAATGGTGTCCAACACCGATTTGGCGTTCCTTGCATTGGCGTTGGTCCAAGGAATGGTACAAATTAAGAAATCGCTTCACTCATGAGCATTTACTCAACTTATTACGCGTTTCCACAACTCCAAAATTCGTGTTCTTGAACTTTGTGGTTTAAACTGGGCCTAGATGACCAATCGATTGAGACATTCAAACTTTCTTCCTTCAATGATTGGCTCAAGCGTCAAACAAGTTCCTAGACAGTCAATTTGGCTTGATTCAATATTTTGATCAAAATGATTCACGGTCTAGGGCCTCCTTAAGGATTTTTAGGCAAATGGGGAAACAAAGTCAATGTAAAATTTGGGGGGAGGGGATAAAAATTATAATATTAATGTTTTTATATGTCCGAAGGGGAGAGAGGCTCTGAAACCTCAAGGAATTAGGCACAGGGGAGGCAAATTTTAACTAAATTTAAAGAATTAATTGTTTACAAAAGGGATTTTGCAATGAAAGTTTACAACCAAATTTAGATCATTTTATTTAACCTAAAAGCGTTTTTTTTTTTAATTTTTTTATAATAACAATTCAGATATAAATACTGAAAAAATCAAAGCATTTTAATAACAATTGTAATAATTTCATATTTTCAGAGAAATGAGCTAGTTATAATCATAATTTGATAGAGATTCTGATTTCTTTTTACAATAAATATCTCTTATTTAATGATAAAATATACGTTAATATATATTTTAAATTAAAATTATATAATATACAAGTTATTTGTCATGACTTTCAATTAAGCTTCTATATTTTATCATTTCACTTACATACAATAATAAATAAATATTTTTGTTATTGTGGAAAATATTGTAAAGTGTGAAAAAATAGCAAAAATCAAAAGTGAATGTTTTTTTTTTTTGTGAAAAAATAGAAATAACGTGATTGAAAATAAATAAATAAATAAAAGCAGTAAGTTAAACATCGAACTTTTACACACAGGTAATAATGGAATTTGTAAAAGTGGGATATTTAACAAAGAAAAAAATTTGTGAGCCTGCAATTACAAATAACATTTAGAAAAATATAAAATTCAAAAAAGAAACAACAAAAAAAAGAAAAGAAAATATAATTCAAAACATGGATGTGACAAAAAAAATGTAAGTGCTTACATGATACAAACATAGAAATCGTCTTAATGTAGTTTGTTTTTTTTTTTATTTGCCAACCTCAATGTAAAATTTGGCATAGGTAGCACCTATCTCAAGTCTAAAAAAAAAACATTTTATTTTTTACTATCACATCAGGCAAAATCGATTGCTTGAGCAATCTCAATTAATTAAGAGCTTCAAATAGAAAAGCTCCTTTTGGAAAAAATTTGGTGTTTTCAATGAGGCTTCCGCGGTTATGGTCGGCCCCAAGCCGAAAGGTTCGGCGAAAAAGGAAAAAAGACAATTAAGAGAAATTGTGGAAAAAAGACAGCGAAAGCTAGAGCGAAGGATTGAGAGAGAGAAAAGGAGACAAAGACACATAAAGACACTAAAGAAATATTTCACTTGGTATTCTCGATATTCTTTTATTTATTTTTTTTTTATTGTATTCACTAATACCAGAGCCAGTAATTAATACCATCTCTCTAAAGTATTTAAAAACAAATTTTCAATCAAGGACGTTTATTATAAAACAACAAATTTTCAGATTTTAAAAACTTGGCTACTAGAACCTTTCAGACGATGAGGTGAAACGTACGAAAGGTTCGAAGTTGATATGAAATGGTGTATAAAAAAAAAATAATAAGATGACCAAATATTCGTCCTTGTTACATCTGTTTTCAAATAGAATTAAATTCCAGAATTTTTTTTAGAAGAGAAATGATAAAAATTGATTCCATTTGGCTTGTTTGATTATGCGAAATATAGAATAGCATCCTTACTTGAGGTTGGCATCCAGACACACCCACAAACACTCGAGCCCTATCATCCTCGGTTCGTTTTCACACACAAACACACAGACCGATGACGAATGCGATGTAGAAAGGAGCATGCCAGGCCACATGAATTCCCTTCGAACGGTCCGTCCGCGCGTTGATTGATTGGTCCAGGTCGGGGAGGAAGGTTTTTCTCTTTTTTTTTTTTTTAATTTTATTTATTTACTTCTACTCGGGCCGTCTCGGAGCCTATTGAGGCATGCACTAAGAAAACAAGGACCAAGTCCATGCAGACGGCCCACTGTCAAATAAGTCCGGGGAAACTGAGGGGTTTCAGTCCAACAACCTACGCTCGAGAGGGAAAAGAAGAAATAGAGAAGAGGGTGTTAGAGAGAGGGTGGCGGCGTAGCGAAAACACGTGCTCATTCAATGACACGGCTATAGGAATAGAATTACCCCAACTATTTGAAAATTCTATAGCCATGGCTTAATATTATATAAGAGACAATATATTCATGGATTGTATTGTATCATATGATTCTTATTTTATATTTTCTAAAAAAAAGAATCATAATATGAATAAAAATTATTTGAAATCATTCCGTGAGACAAGCCGTGCAAAGTGAACCGAGAACGAAAGGAAAAAATTGTGACGGAATTTTAATGGATACCTAGGAGAAGGAAAAACTCTTTGCTAGTTGTATATTTTCGGCATATGAGGCAATATACCCTTTAAACACTTCAACTTCGCTTCTATTCTGGCTTAGAGAAATACAGGCAGAGTCTATCCTACCCCCGTCGACGAAAGGTTATACATGTTGACAAATGTCAATATTGATAACATTAAAGCCAATTGGAGTCGGCTCGAACCCCAGGAAGCAGGAGCGTATATAGAAATTTTTCGGGGCGGAGGGGGGGGGGAGGGGGGGCGAACTCAAAAAATTTTCTCGCATGGAAAATTTTTTGACGAAACTAAATTTTTTTTCCCTCATGGCGGCAAAATTTTTCCCCCTGCCATTCATTTTACCTTTTTTTTTAGAAAGACGGAATTTTTTTCGGGGGGGGGGGGGGGGACCTGACCTCCACCCTGTTCACTGTATACCCGTATATATGTATATAGATTTGGGAAATTACGGGGGTCCCCTGGGCCCCCCTTATAAACTTCCCTGCCAGAAAGTACCGATGATATTTATTTATTGATATATTTATTATTTGATACCAAATGGAATTAATAAATGTGCCTGGATAATTTGTATCATTATAAATATACCGTTACAATGTAGCGTTTTAAGTGTATATGGCTTAAATGCCGAAAAAACAAAAAAATATCTCTTGGCTGTGAGTAATTATGCCCCAAGGTTGTGGTATGACATAACAATCAGGGAATATATATATATATATTGAGGGTGGCGAAGGAGCAACGGACCCATCCCAGCAAAATTAAAAAATATATCAATATACGGTATACGGTACATATAGAGGATAAATTCCAAATTTGGGCTTATTAAACTTTTTTAGTCGCGGCCCCCTAGGAACCCAAATCAATATTTCACGGCTGCCCTATTTTTTTTTTTACTTTTTAAATTTAAAAAACTATAATTTTGAAATAATTAACGCATGAAATCAATAGTCTATGTCAAAGGAGTTGAAAAATATATTATCATTTTAATATTTCAATACATTATCGAAATATTAGAATTATAATCCAAGTATTTAAACATATTTAACAATAATAATTTATTTGTGACTCTTGGCGGCCCCTGCGGGTAATCCATGGCCCTCTACTTTAAAAAGAATGGCAAGTAGATGATATTTTGTTTATTAGGCCCTCTAAGCTGACGTTTCGGGCTTGGTCAAGACCATCCTCAGAGCTTGCGGGCTGTCAATATAGGCATACAACCATATATTCCATGAACATTCGGTTACAGAAATTTAAAAATACATGGAATATATGATACATATACATTCATGGAATAAATGATTGTATGCCTATATTGACAGCCCGCAAGCTATGAGGATGGTCTTGACCAAGCCCGAAACGTCAGCTTAGAGGGCCTAATAAACGAAATATTATTTACCTGCCTATTTTTTACAGATCAATGATTATCCAGCTATAAAGTCCACATCTTGTTCTTTAAAACGCACTGATCTAGTGAATTAATTTCCATAAAATCCAAGTTTGGGCAGTTTTAAAATCACTAAAATGGAAAATTGTTGCCCCACTCATGAACCAACTCGAACTAAAAGTCGGATGAAATCTTCATTTATAAATTCGCCCCCTCCAAGAAAAACATACACTCTCCTGACAATGCATGTATATATATATTAATTATATGTTTGAAAATTGGTAAACCAATATATGATATATAAGTCTATATAATTTATTAAAAAATACCTAGATTGTTGTGTATCGTATATTTGAGGCATACTTACACATACAGACCCTGTCCTCTCAGGATAAATAAATTTCCCGAAATCCCATCTTTTCTGTTTTGGCTAATTTCTGCAATCTGTCTAATAAAAAGACAATTAATATATCTTCTCAATAAATCAAGATATCTCCATTGGTTTATATGGAATTATTAAAAACACTATTAAATGGCCATATTTATGCTAATTGGTTTAATAAATTTTTGAACTGACTGGCTGGGAATCCGAACACTTTGGTTTTAGTATCAATTTTGACAATGCTTAAGGAGAATTTGACAATGCTGTTGGCATTCCTTAAACCTATTTATCCGTTATCCCTTAATAATTTTATTCACTTTTCTGCTTTTTTCTAAGAAGAGTGCTTAAGAATCCTCATATGTCGAGAAAAGCAATAAATAAAACAAAATATAATTAAAAAATTTTTTTTTTTTTATTTTTTTTTTTATTTTTCCCCCCCCACCACCCCCCCAAACCCCCCCTTTATTTGTCAATGGAAGTTTTTCATCAAATTGTGTTTAAAAAAAGTAAACGGAAGTCTCTGTCTCTGATATGAATTGGTGGTTTGATTGAATCTTCCGACAATTCCCTAGTTCCCGCCGAACAACAGCGAAACACCTGAAGAAAACTACTGAAGGAATTTTAAAATAGTAAACGGAAGAGTTTTAATACAGTGGCGTCATTTAGGTAAGGGGCGCCCCCCCCCCCCCCCCCCAAGAACAAGTTAACGCCACTGTTTGGATAATTAAAAATATTATTCCCATTTTACTTTTAATTTTTATATTACATATTTCCCCAGTTTTTCGTAATTATTCGTTCCGGTGACTTTGGATATATAAATTCATTGATAGCTACTGTACAAGGAGAAGGATTCCCCACTTTAATTTTGCTACGCGTTTATTTGATTGCGATTTTAAATTGTTAAATTGAATAACGACCTCCATTATCCAGTTAGGGCAGTTTATATCTTAGAAATAGTATTAAACAATTGAGAGGCGAAGTTTGCTAGTTATATCCCAGAATGAAATATATGAATTTGAGCCCTTTTAAATAAAATTTTTAGGGGGTGGGCAAGACAGTTTGAATTACCTTTTTATGTAGGTAGGACATTTCAGTTTCTATAATTTCACTTGCATGCCTTTTAATCTTGTTTTTTAAAATTTAGCAAATTCTTCTTGCTTTTTTATAATGGATGCATCCTTCTCGCCAGTGCTGATAGAAATACTAAAAAAAACAATTGAATATTTTAATAAATAAATTTTTAATTTTTCGTTGTATCTTGGAAGATTTCTATCTTTAAATTTTATAAATAAATCCGCCACTTGGACAATGATAAGAGATGGAAATTAGGTGAAGGTCAAAGAGAGACATAAATATGAGAGAGAAAGAGAGAAAAAGAGAAAACCAACCGGTGCACACGCTAAAAAAGTAACGCCAGGCAACTTAGATTCAAACTTTATAAAAAAGACACGATACGAACCATTCTGCATGATTAAGGACATTCGTAAAGCGAAGCAAGCCGCTCCATCACGAGACTGACTCGACTATTTACATTCTAATTAAGAAATAATAAATTTACGAAAAAGAGATAAAAGAGAAATAGAGAGAGAGAGAGAGAGAGCTAATCATAACATCTAGATATGTGTAAGTTTCAGAAAAATAGAAAAAAAATTAGGAAATTCAGTTTATTTTTTTTAATTTTGGAATGAAAAAGATGAATTCTATTATTATTATTTTTAGAATGATAATGATTTTTTTTTATTAAATGTAAAAATGATTTATTTATATTTTTTTTTAAATATATATATATATATATATATAATGTATATTTTATGTATAATATATACATTAAATATATTAACATCTAAGATTGGACATGTAAAATATAAAAATATGGAACGTAGTGAATTCAAAATGATTTCTTATTATATATATATATAATATATATATAAGAGTATTTATATTTTTTTTTAGCAAATATCTAATAAAGCTTTTCTCATTTTCAAAATGTTCTTTTTATGAATAATATTTACAAAATCATATAAATAATAATAATAATAATAATAATGAAAAAATAAAAAAAAAAATAATAAATGAAAAGATGGTAGAAAACAGTGATGGTATTTCGGTTTGGTGGTTGTGATGTGATGTGATATGGGGCTCCAATGCAGATATATAAAGTATTTAACACTTGGCCGGGCCGAAACAGCTGGTCCATGCAAAATAAGTCCCATTTCACTGCGCATTGTCCCATGCGCGACACAATTCACTCAAAAAAAAATCCTCTTGACAAAGGACTTCTAATGTCCGAGGAGATAAAAATAATCTATTTATATATATAGAGATATATATATATATATATAATGGGAAAAAAACTTCAACTAGAACATTACAAAGATGTAATAATAGGCTTGCTGGTATTATCCAAACATTCAACTACCTTGGATTACTCCAAATCACAAAAAATCACTTGGTTTTGAATTGCAAAAACTCAAAACTACTTCTCAACATCACTAAAAAATGTCCGATATATTATCTCGTTAAAGAGTTCTTTAATTATATTATTATTAATAATAATATCATTAATTCGTTTGTTTTTTTATCTATCTAAAAAATAAAAAAAAACTAAATAATAGGAAAATATGCAAAATAAAAAACGAGCGAGAATTTTGAAAAATTTGACTACAAGATCATCATTCAACAAGATCACGGTTGCGTCGGGATATATATTAAAAAAATAAATAAAATTAATTAAAAAAAAAAAAAAAAAAATACGCTACCGTGATGTTCTACTCAGATTTTGAATTTCTACGGAATGTTCTGATTATTTATAGTAATATATAATATAACAGTGGCGTAGATTTGAATGACTATATCTACGTGTCTAAAGATATACGTATTTTACAAAATTCTACTAAAAAAAGGGATTGAATCTAATGCAAGTTTTAGATTCACAGAATTTTAAAATTTTGAGATGAATTGGATTAAATGGCACTAGATGTTTATCCCTTTATTGAAATTGGACGGGGAGAAGAAACTGGGACTACGCCACTGTCATATAATTTATATATATTAGTATAAAAAATAATGATAATAATAATAATAATAATAACGTAAGTAGTAGTAAGTAAATAGTAAGTAGTAGTGTGTTTGGACTATTCTGGAGTTCTAGAGGTGCGGCATGCAGTGAAGTGCATATGCAACGAGGCCTGCGGCGGCGGCGGCAGGGAGCAGCAACGCGGGGGCGGGGGGCAGGGTGCGGGCGGGCGCACTGTTGCACATGTCCTCCTCGCAGAAACACATATGGCCCGTGCCGCTACTTTCCATCATGCAAACGTGATCGACCATAAATAGGTTGATCATCAGTTGAGAGGTGCACATCCGTCGGACGCTCTCGTATTCTGTAGGCAAAAAACAAAAACAAAATCATTTTTCAAAAATTTATTTAATCGGGCGGAATAAAATAAAATTATTTTATCTCAATGGAATTTTTGAAGTAACATAATTCAGATTATTCTTTTGAAGGAGGCTGAGTGTTGATAATCAAATAGGTAGAAAGAATGAGCAAAGCAGCTAGTTTATATTTCAATTTATTAATAAACCAGGGCCGGCGTTCGGGGATTATATATATTTTCAGACAATAACCTGGCCCTGAAGATGGTCCCATCTTTGACCGAAACCTCGGCCCTGGTTTATTAATAAATTGAAATATAAACTAGCTGCTTTGCTCATTCTTTCTCTCTATTTGATTATCTTGAATGCTAATATATCGGAGGTTCTCGGGCTTGGTGTAGTTGGTAGAGCGCCTGCCTTGTGTACCAAGGGTCGCGGGTTCGGATCCCAGGCAGTTTGATGATTTTATTTAAGCCATTTGGATAACAAATAAGAATGTCTGGACCCCCAATAGATAGATTTACAAATAACGGGTATCGTAAAAGTTTTAAATGGCCTAAGTTGCCGAAAAGACTGTGTGTATTTGTGTGTGAATGTGAGTGTGAATGGGAAAAAAGTGTGAGGGTATAAAAAAAAAAATATCGGTGGACACAAAAAATCTGGTGTGACAAGCACGGTAAACAACTTTCTTGCCGAATGGTAAGAGCAAGTTGTGTACTGTACGACCGCCACACCAGATTTTTGCAACACCTTTCGATCTACCTTTAAATCTAGATTATTGTGTATATATAAAGGGCGGGTGGGGGGGGGGGGGGTAAATATCCTCGCCAGTAAATAACCGGTAATACTTTAGATATCTGAGGGAGTTTATTATAAAATGTTTGAAATTTATTTACAAGATATGGCAATATTTCGAAATGATGGCGCAACCAATAATAAACAAAAATTTATTTTTAGAATCATTGTCTAGGTTGTTTATATGTGCCAAGTGTCTAGCAGACATATACATTAGAATATTGATAAGTGATATCGAATTTTTATACTTCAAATTCTTTTTTGAATATATAATAATATCTCGGAATATATAAAGAAATATTTATTTTCATGAAATTTTGGGTCAAAAATCGCATTATTAACAAACAGGATTTGTTGATAAGATGATTCTAGATATTAGTTAAATAAGAGATTAGGAAGTTTACAAATAAATGTTCTCCAATTTATTTTTATTTATAAACAAAAATCAGTTTGATCACTTTTTAATTTGAACTTTTATCTTTGCTTTTATTTTTTTTTTAATTTGTGAAGAATATTTCGATGAGGATATATTTTAACATCGCTTGCTTGAATTCTTAGTCAGAGAAAATTTACCCCCCCCCCCCCCCCATAGAAAATTTCAAATATTCTAACAAAATAAAATTTTTAAAGAGGAATTCAAATAAAAGACAACTTTTGGTCGATATAATGTTTGTGTGTAAGAGGCTATACGCCACAATTGTCATTAATATTGTAAATCTAATTACGAAGGTTTGAATTGTGATTTGAATACCCAAAGAAGGGATAGTGAGTATTGATAAAGAAAAATATACAGTAGAAAATCGAGCAAAACAAATTGTAAAAGAATGACTTGCTTAACGAGTGACGAGGAGAGGGGAAGTTCCGGATTGTGCGGAAGTAACATCAGATTGTGTTATGGGGGCACAGCTCTATGGGGAGAATGTTATTGTTTCGCATAACGAGTGTTTCGCTTTACGAGTATATGATTCTGGAACGCTTATGCTCGTTAAGCGAGGTTCCACTGAACTATATTTTGTATCAAGAGGGGCCGCAGCCTTTTTGGAATCAAGGGCGCAATTAAATATTTTTATATTTTTCATTTTACTATAAATTAAGGCGACGCGACAGTTTTTTTTCACTGCGAGTTTACATAGATTCCAAGAGGAAAATAGGGCCATATCATTTAATAATTAATAAAAAAAACTTCCGGCATCGGACCCCGTCCGAGACATTTTTAGATCTAGTTCTTATTGACTTAAATAAAATTGAAAAATAAATTAAAAAATTTATATAAATAAAAAAAAAAGAAAAACGTCGCCCAAGTGTGCTAGCTCACAAAACTGTCGCGTCGCCCAAGTGTGCGCTGGCCTTTAATATTTTTAAAAGACTTACGTGATCTAGCGTTGCGCACCATTTTAACACAGCATCCATTACAAGTCATCAGAGGTGGTTGATCTCGAGGAAGAGCAGTGTAATTGAAAGGGTCTTTGCATCGGTGATCTGTCCAGGAATCGCACTCGTAGCAGTAGATGGAACGTGCTGGAGAATCAGACAACATGTGAAGCGATACTATTGCATTTATAATAAATCTATATCATCTTAAATTATTGATTTAAATCTGAAATTTTTAATTATATTCAAATTTTAATATAAAGGATGATTAAATTTTCAGGACAAAATTATATTTCTTTCATGGTGAATGAATTAGAAAATATTTAATTAAATATTATAGTAAGCTTGAAGAAAATATAATATAGTAGTCTTGCTAATCCGGCCTACACGGGACTGGGCCGGATTACCCGAAACATTTAATATAATACAAAAATTTAATCTTACAAATCTATGACACTGTTTTCTTAAATTAATTTTTTTTTTCTGAAAAAGTGGCTTTTTCAACACCGGATTAGCCGCGAGTATCGAAGTCCGGATTAACAAGACTCTACTGTATTCAATAAATTGTTCTATTGCCAAGGTAAACAATCAACATGAGGATTGGGTTTTAGATTTTCTATAGAGGTGACCAATTTGTATGAATTCATTGGTCTGAAGAGTTGTTAGGATTCTAGGAGAAAGAATTTTACAAAAATAGTTTATACATTTTTTTGAAAAATTTTATCATCCGTTTACATCCATTAAAATCATTCCAAAGTAATAAGGATAAAACTTTGAATTATAATATTATTTATAAGAATTCTCTATAATATTTTTTTTAAATCGTTATGTTCTTTTTTTTTTTTAATTTGATCATATTTTTTAAGTTGATTTCATTGAATGTGTGCAACATCGCCCGGTGCTATTTAGCAGAGGCAACTTGGCTGGGTGAGATATTGAAGTAGCTCTCTAATTGCCGAGAGTGCAGAAACTTCTAATGAGATCCAAGGCAAAAAGAAAAACGGAGAATCCTCTGGGAAAAGCTCCAATTTCTTTTTAGGAATCTAACTTTATAAATTCTATTCAACATTTAATATGACCGAGGATGGACTGAAAGCAATCTTAATATCTACCTATTATTCAATACTAAAATCTAGTTTGTGGCGCAATCTTAAATAAAAATAAAGAAAACCAAATTAATAGGACCCAATCTGGGGGTGGTTAGGCACAAATTAGGGGATGGGAAATGTAGAGTAGACATTGCATAGAGATAGAGAAGATAGCTAAGAAGGTAAAGATAAGAATATACAAGTGATATGAACAATAAATATAAATAAAAATACGCTCCCGGGCTTGGCGTAGTTGGTAGGGCGCCTGCCTTGTATACCAAGGGTCGGGGGTTCGGATCCCAGGCAATCCGATGATTTTTTTAAAGCCATTTGGATACCAAATGGCTTAAATAAGAATGCCTGGTCTCCAATATATATATATATATATATATATATAAATCATAATAACGGTTATCGTAAAGTCTTATATGGCCTAAGTTGACGAAAAGACTGTGTGAATGGGAAAAGTGTTTTTTTTTTTTTTTCAAAATAAAATAAAATAAAAATACAAATACATATATGTGATGCGGGACCTCTTGTCGGTGAAGTAAAATTATCGTTACGGGCGTTTTAGTCGAATTAGGTCAAAAAATATCGATTTTTGGGTTTCGATTAAATACAATTCTTCAATATTTCGGTAATTTTATCGAAGAGAATCCGATGAATATTACAAAATAATCGATTTAGTAACCTTAAATAGTTCTTCATTGTGTTTAAATGCGTTTTGCTCAAAATCCTTTTTATTTCTATAACTTTGAAAGCTGTAACTTTTTTAGTTTTTGAGATATTGGTCTTCAAAATGATTCAGGAAATTATCCTCTACGAATATAACCATCCCCATTTTTGTGAGCTCAAAGGAAGCATGAGTCATATTGCAGAGTGAGAGATGAGATACAAAATTTGATATGTATGGAATCTAAAGCTCTATTTATTCAACTCATTCGATGGCAAAATTTGAGATACAATTGATTGAACAAAACACACATGTATGTTCTCACAGAAAAGCGCAATTCTGCAAATGGAATCGTTACACGTGTGTCTGATCCCCTGGGAATGGGGGATTACTGTCTGGAAGAAGGCATAAAAGGCCACCCCCACTCCCGGGCGAGATCATTCTCTCTCTCAACCTCCGAAGTATCAGACTGTATATTAATATAATAAATATAAATTAAAAAATTACAACACCCTCTTACTGCAAAAAACACCCACTCATCCTCAAATAGTTTCTGAGAATGAACAGACAACACTGTGCAAAGAGACCTTACAACAATATCAATAACTCACTTTGAGAAATTCCCGACAAGAGGTCCCTTTTCACTTTCCCCATTACATATATGAGTGAATAAATAAAAATATGGGATAATTGGATTTTAGATAATTTCATAAAAATAGATTCATTTTTAATTTAAATGGATCTTATTAAAAATTTTTGCATTCCCGCCGTTTTCAGAAGCATTTATACATTTTTCTAAAAATGTTTTCTAATGCTTTTGATAACAACAAACAAGTGTAAGTGTAACACATATTTTTAATATTCATAATAAAAATATGCGATTGAAGTAATACATACAGATTATACATCCAAACACCTCCTGAAAAAATGCTTGGAGATGCACAGTTAATGAGATGACCATTTACAAACATCATTACTTCATTAAAGCAACAAACATGCAAAGCATTGCTTTTGAAGAATTGGAAGAGAGATAGAGAGAGAGAAGGCGGAGAAGAAATTTGAGATTCTTCACTCCAAACATTTTGTGGATTTCAAAATTAAAGAGAAAAAAAAATTTCCTATTTTGTGTCAACAGACATACTCACCAGACAACATCAAGATTTCATGCAATTTTTAATTTCATTAATTTGTTATTTTATTTTATTAGATTAATATGTGTTAGTTTTAAATTAATTTTAAGAATTTAATTTTCCATTTTTTTATTTCATGCAATTTGATATCTGAATAAAGAACAATACATGTAGAGCTAATTTAAATTTAATGCATTAAAATACAAATAATACTAACAACAACAACAACAACTATATAGAGTGAAAGGAATTTGTTATTTATTTAGTGGATGGTTTACATTTATTTGAAATGTTTTTTTTTTTTTAAGAATTAATTTTTATTATTATTTTTTTATATCTTGCTCTTCGGTCATGTATTCATAAAGTAGTTAATTTGGAAACATACTGAAAGAGTTTTCCCTTATCCAGGTATTTGATTTTTGCATTTGACATTGGAACCTTTTTAGATTTATCACCCCGTGTCGCTGCTTAAGTTGTCAAAAATCAGAGATGTGCTTAGATTTTTAGGGTCACAGGAACTTTTGTCGTTTAACACCCATGGTTACCATGGGCGTAACTAGAGAATTTGGCTGGAGGGGCCCATGGACCCAGCCAGCCTCGCTGGGGTGGGGGGCACTATATTTTTTCTTGGGGGGGGAGCCTTCTAGGGGAATGGGACCCCCCTAGTTACGCCCATGAACGACGTAACTGAAGAGTCAGTCTTAAAAGATCAAAACAATTTTTTATCGAAATTTTGTGACTTTGCAAATTTCACCTAATTTGTCTTTTTTTTACAATTGACATTTCCACTAAAAACTATTTTCCTTTTTCGCGTCATTTAATAAATTATTCAGTTTCTAGCAATTTTAAAACATGGAGTTTACAGTCTGGAACCTATTTTTATTTTTATTTAAAAAAAATTGAAGGAAGAGGACGAAGATTTTGAAGCAGTTGCACTGAAGAAGAATTTGAACATGCGTGTTTATTTTTTATTTATTTTTTTTTTTTTGGGTGCTCGAAGGCCCTAAACAGATAAAAGATCCAGAAAAGGACAAAGAGACCCAAAGAAGGGTTCTACTCACTTTGACACTCCTCTTCGGAAAGCGAGACTGCCGCCAGGATTATCACTGCAGGACATACACAAACATATATAGCATTAGTAAGCCCCAAAAAGCAAAAAAGAAATCACCAACCATCGATTGCCTAGAAAATTAAAGCAAAAATAGACAGAGAAAGAAAGCAATGACTTTGAGGAAGAGTTTGAAAGGATTAAAACACAACCAATTAATCATACCTTTAGTAATAAACCTCTTTTTAAATATCTTTAAGTTGTTTTGAGTTAAAAAGTGTATATATTGAGTAAGTAAAAGCATCCCCAAAACAGAATGAGAAAATTATAGACAATTTCGTTTTATTAATTATTTATTAAAAATATAAATACTGTACAACGTTTCGAGTGCTTATTTTGCAGTCGTTTTCAAGTCTCTAAGGGACCGTTACGTCCTGATCCCTTAGAGGTTATTTCACTTGACTCAAGCCTATGGGGGACCAGGACGTAACATTCCCTTAGAGGTTATTTCACTTGAGCCGGGGCAAGTGTACAGTGAGGGTCAATATCAGTCCCACCCATGCGTTTTCTACGTGTGAATATTTCATTGTTTTTAAAAAAATATATATTTTTTAATGGAAACTTTCATGATTCAAACCTAGAAAATTTCCAATAAAGATTTTCATTTTCTTTTATAAAAACAATGAAATAATCACAAGTAGAAAACGCATGAGGGAGAATTAATATTGTCTCTCACTGTACAGTACTTGAAAACGACTGCAGAATAAGCAGTCGAAACAGTATTTATATTTTTAATCAATAATTAATACAAAATATGGTCTATAATTAAAAACTTTCATAATAATAATAATAATACAAACCACAAAAGCTTTAATAAACACATTCGTGTTAAATATTAAATTTTCCAAGGATTTTCGCAAGACACAAACTGTTTGCATGTTAAATTCATTAGTATACGAGGGGAGTTCAATAAGTAATGCAACACATTTTTATTCAGCATTCAAATATATCATGATATTCCCCAAACTTTTAGCTACACAACAGTATTTTTCAACTTAGTCTCCATTCAATGCTACGGCTTTACGCCATCTTGAAATGCCTGCACGGTACCATTCCACTTGTTGATGTCGGAGCCAACATGGTGCTGCATCAATAACTGCTTCATCATACGTGTAGTGCGTTCTTCAATGGGCCAAACAGATCCGAAGGTGCGAAATAGGGTGGATGAGGAAGAACAGTTCACTGAAGTTTCATGAATTCCTCCTCTCGGGCGCGAAGACTTGTGGATTGTTCTTCCTCATCCACCCCAGCCACCGTCGGATCTGTTTGGCCCAATGAAGAACGCAATCCGCATTACGACGATGGCTCAGACATCAACCAGTGGAATGGTACCGTGCAGCCATTTCAAAGTGGCTTAAAGCCGTAGCATTGAATTTGTTGAAAAATGCTGTTGTATAGCTAAAAGTTTGGGGAGTAACATGGTATATTTGAATGCTGAATAAAACAATGTCTGTTTCAGAACTTATCTGCAGAAACATCGGACTCCCCTGAGTGTTGATTTCTTATTAAACTCCCCTCGTATTATAACGCAACTATAACGTTTATGTTATTTTTTGTTTTGGTCGGCTGAAAATTTATCCTGTTCTTAAGATATCAGATTTACTTTCGTTTCACCTTATTTATTTCTTGGAAATTATATGCTAGTAAAATTCTTAACTCCTTTTCTTCATCCGAATGAAGATAATAATGGTATTGGTCTTAAAAAAAAAAAAACAGTCCAAATCCTCAATCGAAAACTAGATAGTTTTTATAAAATTAGTATTCAATATTTTGTGAAATCAAATCAATCATTTGAGGAGGCCTAATGTTAGTCAACAGTTAGCAGTATGTATTTCCCAAAAGCCCATCTTTTTCAACTTACATGGCTTACATGGGATGCTACTAGAGACACAAAGACAGTTGACCATCACTGAAACATAAAATTTTTTGATCCCAACTCTAACCCCGGGCCTTAGCACAAATGTAGAAGTATCGCTTCTTGTGCTGGGGGTCAGAGGTTTGCTTCCCGTCCTAGGTGACACAAATTTATTCTATTAATTTGCTATAAATCAATTTGTATAAATAATAATAGTGTTAAAAAACATTGAAATTATAACTATTTAACTTGTTTTGACTAATTATTAAAAAATTATACTCTAAACGAATTCATAATAAGATTAATGAAAGAATGAATAAAATAATTTGATGATGTATTCTAGAAATTTATTTATTTTTTCACATCCTTTTTCTAAATAAAAGCAATTTATATTCATTAACGTTGTCATTTTATTAGATTAAATTTTTCTATTTAAAAATTCAAATGAAATTGAGTGGATCATGAAAAAAATTGTTTCGTTTATTAAGAATACCAACAAAGACATGGATGTTATTTATTTTTTTCCTTATCTCTTTAGAAGGTGCCAAGTTATGTTTCTTTTTTAGAAAAGGACTTATAAAAATAACAAAACAATGAACTTACAAAAAAAGGCCAGAAAGAAATTACTAGAGGCCAAGCACTCAAGTCATTATGTTGACATTGCCGCTGAATGCATTATATCTGATAGATCGTATTGAATTTTATGAAATGTTTGTCAATGAACTTAAGAAAGAGGTTTTTCTATTGACTCAACTCTAGCCATGAAAATGGTCGCATAGGCGACTTCGCTGTGGGTTCTTTAATAAAGAAATAAACATAGCTGCTCGACCTTTTATATTTCTACTAGATTATATAGATTATTTGGTCAAGCGTTTTTAGATAACCACGAATAGTGGGGATACCGCTGCGACCTCGGAACGGTCGCACAGCACAAAACTTTCTCTTACCTTCGGTATTCGAAAGTTGGGTTCTGTGCTTTCACCCCAGATTTTTTGTGTCGATATGTGTATTTAGTTCAGTATGGTACATTCGATTTCCAAGATGTAAAATTTATATGGGAAAATATTTATATTCTGTTACCATGGCAACCATTTCTCCTATCTTTCCTATGGCAAAATGAGAATATACATTCTAAAGAGCATCTAAAAAATAATTGAATTTTAATCAAAATTGTTGGAGCGAATTTTGAGAAAATCGAAAAAAAAAATCTGAAAAAGTACATTAGTAAAGTACTAGTACTAATGGCTATGGCCGATTTTGTTTAAAAGCTTATTTTCACGCCCCAGGGAGGTGCATAACTTAAATATAAAATTTCAACTTCCAAGCTCTTTTCGTTCTTGAGAAATTTTGTTCACAGACATACTGACTGACACACCCACACAGAGCCGGGCCATGTCGCGAAAATCACTTTTTTTTTATTCAGGGGACCTCAAAACGTGTATATCCGTCAAAATCTCGACATCGAATTCCAATACTTTCTCTCTATATAAGTTTATATTAACATATATAGAGGGAAGAGAAAGTAAAAAAATTTCATGACTCCTGCTCTTATAGATGCTGAGATATTTTGGTATGGATGGTTTGACAATTATATATATATATATATTGATTAATATAAATTTCTACTGTGCCAGTAAATTTTTATTGATTTTTTATATAGTATTGATTGATATAATTAATCTAAATATAAAATATGTATCATCCATTCAATTAAAATAAATCTAAGTGCAGGAAATCAATAAAAAATTAAATTCTTGCATAATTATTTTTCGAAATTAACGTGGAACTAATGACTACCCTTCAATAAAATAAGAGACAATTTAAATTAATATTAAGATCCAAATAAGCCTTCACGAAATGTCTTAAACAAAAATTTTTAAAATTAATAAATATAATTAGTTTTTGGGATAAAAATACAAATGAAAAAAATAAGATAAATCGAACGTATTAGCGCAAGGGGGGGGGGATGGTTATGATTAGAGTTTAACCACCTAAAATTAAAAAAAAATAATTATATATTTTTTGGATTTTAATTCTAGTTAATCCCACGTTTTTGTAAACTCACCCTCTTCAATACTAAAGTAAAATTAAAAAAAAAAAAAAGGTTGACTGGCCTTAAGAATCAACACACAATCACTTGACACTATCAATAGAAGAAAAAAAGAAAATAAACTAACATGCAATTATAAAGATACAAGACTTCATGGCTGTTGAGAGCGATGCGATCGCAAGAAGACCCAAGACTGAACTGACCCAGAAGAGAGGATCGGGAATTTATGGCTGAAAGATGCCGGTCGGCGGTCATGCTGATGACGAACCCCTCAACTCCCGCTGATAGTTAATATCAACAATTATCCAAGATAAAATTTTAGGCCAATAGAAGAATTGTGATGATTCGCGAGTAGCTAATAATAATCCAATTATATCATTTATTTGATTAAGAAGTAGATGCAACATCCCTATTAAATTACATGGAGTTATTATTCTAATAAAATGTTTTAAATATTATAACCCTATATCTATATTATAGTTCAGTCAGGGGCGTATATAAGGGGGCCCCCCCCCCCCGAAATTTCCCAAACATATATACATATATAGAGATATACAGACATCAGCACAACAAATTTTTCCGCACGATGGAAAACTTTGGATCTGCAAAAAATTTCTTGTGAAAAAAATTTAGTTTCCTAAAAAAAAAAATTTCCGCAGAAAAATTTTTGAGTTCGGGCCCCCCCTCCCGAAAAAAATTTCTATATACGCCCCTGAGTTCAGTGATTCCCAAACTGGTCTATATCGACCCCTAGGGGTCGCCGAAGAAATATAAGGGGTCCATCTAAGCGAAAAAATGAATTGGGGCTCTGTGAGATGTAAATGGGGGTTCACGATAGTTGATCTCATTTATTTTATTTTTATTTTTTTATAATTTGACCTCAGCACATCGTAACCCAGACCAGACATATTACAGATAAACAGATCTTCATATCTAATAATTAAAAACAAACTGGACATCATTAACCGAGGAGATTTAATATTAAACCTCCCTAAATAGAAACCAAATATTGAAAATTTATTATCAAAGCACCAGGTTCATCCCTCCCACTAAAAAGCGGTAACTAAATTTCTGTTTCATTATAGAGCCGTGTTTTTTTTTCTACACCTTACTACAGTTAGACATCAGTCAAAACACATTTGAAGTTGATGAATTTTCAAAAATGCCATATTAGCTAAGGAGGGGATCTACCAAAAACCGAAAAATATAGCAAGGGGACTACGAGACAAAAAAGTTTGGTGATCTCTGTTATAGATAATAACAAATTTTTGGTTATATTTATCACGAATGTGTTTGCAAAAGCAGAGACTGGCAACCAAATTTTTTCTTTAAATATTTTATTGGGCCTCGATAGTCTCGATAGATGCCATCTTCCGCGCCCAATAAGTGTCAAGAAATTGTATATATATATATTGCTTTAGGCAGCTATGTCAAATGATGCTCATCAGGTGAGAGATCTTGCAAAAAAATATATATAATTTCTTGACACTTATTGGGCGCTGAAGATGTCCTTCTATCGAGAATGAAACGTTGGCCCAATAAAATATTTAAAGAAAAAATTTGGCTGCCAGTCTCTGCTTTTGCCACCCTTCCTTGATACAACTCAACAGCCACCTCCACAATATTAATAACCTGCCTGGAACGGCATAATAAAAGAAATAATTTTTGGCTGCATATGTCTTGCAATTTTTTTTTTTTTGACTCCGCCTTATAAATATTATAATAACCAAATTTATTATTAAATTTAAGAAATTTAATAAAAACTGACATGGTATGGTGGATGTCTAGAAGTCTAGAAGAATAAAGCTACAAAAAAGTTTTTTAAAGTTGAGGTCGTGTCTTTTAAACTTGAGCAGAATATCTTTCTCTCTAATCAATCATAAAATGTGTTATCACTTAGGCATAATTTTGGCAATTGTTCCACTGCATCATTTTGCAAAGTCAATATATCTGGGGTGGAGCCAAGGAGAGGGGGGGAGGGGAGGTAGGGGATGTTTCCCTTTTAGAGTTGGCAAGCATTCGTGGGAGCCGGCAAAAAAATCTATTTTTATCTTAAAAAAAAAAAAAACAACGTACAAATTGAAATTAACGAATTTTGTTGGCATTTTTGGTCCTAAAAATTATGACATGATTCGCCTTTGAATATAATATAATTTTAGCTGGAGAATATTATTAGATATTTTAGTAAGTGACATTAGTAATGGACCTTCATCTAGCTAAAAATAAAAATAAATAAATCTTTTCCGAGATATTTTTAAAAGAAAATAATATAAATAAATGTTTCCATGTATTTTTAATTAATTAGTTAAATAAAGTAAAGTATCAGAAAAAATCAACTGTTAAAATGTAATTTAATTTGCATTCGATAAAAACTTAACAAATGGAAAGAATGTTTTTCTAGAGGGAAGAACATCCTCGTTCGACACGTGGGCGTGCTACTTATACGTCCAATCAATATTTTTGTATTTATCAAATATATTATTTGAAATGTCAATGGTAAATAAAGGAGGGCTTAAATATTTATAAATGTTAGAATTTACAGGCTTGTATTAATTAAGAGTTTCCTCATTTAGCATGGTTCCTGTTTAATATATATCTTTATAATTTGAAAGGTCACATCCCAGGAAAAGGTGAAAAGTTATCTCGAGGCCTCGGTCTCTGTAATAAATATATTCTAAAATAATTCAAATAAAATTAGTCTAACGCAGGGGTCCTTAAGCTGTGGCGCGGACACCCAGGGGTCTGCGAAATAATTCTAGTTAAAAATTTATTTGTATTATCATTATCAATTAATTAATATACTGGCTGTGCGTATTAACTATAGTAGCGTAGAATGGAGTCAGCCAAGGAAAATAAAAAACAAATTTATTCTGTCGACGTTTCGAGCGCTTGTCGCGCTCTTCCTCAGGAGAGTGTAAGTGTCAAATATTACAGATGGTAGTGACAAGACAGTCGGTTGACATTATTAAACAATTTCAAAAAACATTAACAATGTATTCCCTGAAAGACTTAACTTAAGAGCATTGTTAAGTCTTCCAAAGGGTGCACGAATATAATTTCGTTTTGTCAACCCCTCACGCGGTTCCCCCACTATCCTGTTAAAAAAAGTTCTAAAAATGCTTGACCAAATTATCTCAGGATAAGAGATAGAGGAATGAAAGTTTTTTTTTAAATATTATATATGGCACGAGAATCTTCCCATATCTGGAAATGGATTAGAGTTTTCTCTTCAGTCCGAATAAAATCATATATATATATTAATTTTATTTAAGAGAAGACCTAATCCATTACCAACTACTAGATTCATAGTCCTGTTGAATTTAAACTATTTATTATATGTTTTAGATTAAACAGTTTTCGCGATCTATTCATTTGAATAAGATATTAATATTTAACAAATGCCTCGATTCGTACTAAATGATTAATTGGTTATTTTTTCACATTTTATGAATATATTAGTTCCCGAGATCGAATCCTTGAAGACAAAGTAATTTACTCAAAATATAAAAACATATGCCTACTGAAAAAGTAAGAACCGCCAGGGGAGTCCGATGTTTCTGCAGATAAGTGGTTCGGCTCGTAGTGGTGTCTTTTTTTCGGCCTTTTGAGTTAATAAATTAATAAACATTATTTCTTGTATCCATGGGCGTATCCAGGGGAAGTCAAGGGGGCAGCTGATCCTCTTCCAAACTTGAAATAAAAATAAAAAACAAAAAAATATAAAGAAAAAATGAAAAATTCACGCCATATGTGAGAAGATAAAAACTACGAGGGACGCCATCCCCTATCTCCAGTTAGATTGTAGCATTTCAGAAGAGAATAAAATAGATATTAGAAAAGTTGCCTCCCTCCCTTCCGTTTTGAACTGGATACACCCATGCTTAGATCCGTATATGTTCTATATTATATACTAGGGTTTCTTAAAGTGTGGGTTGCGACCCGGCAACGGGACATAGAAAAATTTCACCGAGTCGCGAAAGAAAATTGTAAAAACACGAAATTTTTGTGTATGAAATAAACAACAACAAACAAATAACTTGATTTTTATTAAATAATATAAATTTGTTTTGTGGATCTCGAAAAATTTTAAACCTCGTACCGGGCCCCGGTAAAAAAAAAAAATTGATATAGTCTATGACTACCGAAGTAACTTCCTTATTATCCTGAGTTGAATGTTCCTCTGGCTGTTTCTACTGATATAGTCTACATTTCATTTTGTATTTGTTAGCTTTTGTAATTCCTATCATAATTGAAATTTAAAGTGAGTGTTTAATTACGAAAAATTAATCATTCACTAAATAAAACTTGAAACTACTTATCGCCATATTAATCCCTTGCTAAACATAAAATTTCATTGGAAAGCACAAAAAGCAAACACTTAGACCAAAGTACACTTGGGAAATAAATTTATTTTAATAGTTAATGGAATAAATAAAGACAAACTTCATGTCAACTAGAATATTTATTACACATTTCTCTAGGGATCACACAACTAATTCAAAGGCTAGACGAATTTCTAGCCTTCGACAAAAGTTGTATAAAAATACAGAATCTGCATATACTGCAATAATATTTTTCTTTCAATATAAACAATGCCCTCGGGCTTGGTGTAGTTAGTAGCGGGCCTGCCTTGTATACCAAGGGTCGAGGGCTCGGATCCCAGGCACTCCGATGAATTTATTTAAGCCATTTGGATACCAAAAACGAAACCGAGACCGAATTTCGGCTTCAATTTTAGTTTTGGCCGAAACCGAAACTTAGGTCGGTTCCTAATAATAATAATAATACCTAAACAGATTTTATAAAATTACTCTCCTCGCCTTGAGTGATGCAAAATTGTCAATTATAGATTCCAAATCAGCTTTCCTTGTTAATTCTGTTTCCACAGCTAGAACATCGTCATGATGAAACTGTCTGACTCATACAATGTTCAAAAAAAATGACTTTTTGAATTAAAATTTTAAGATTTGAGCTTAAAGGACCTGGGCCTCATTAGGAAAAAATTTCAAGAAAATGATATTTTTTTAAATTGAAATTTTAATCATGAAGTAATTCTTACAAAAGATAATAAAATATAATAGAAACCTTAGCGATAACTCTCGAAATAATTTAAAAACTTCGTTCAAAGTTCAACTATGCAGCATATGATCATATACTTATGTTTATCAGAACATTTTTTGTTTTTGACATTTTCGCTTTTTATACAATAAAATCCGGTTTTCATTATCACTAAAATATGCTCGTTCTAAATTTTTTTAATCAAAAATAAAAAGCCAATTCAATTTATTTACAATTTTTTTTTTCTTTAGATAATTCATGACTCATATAAAGTAATATCGATTGAGACCGGTTTAAATGACTTTTGATGCCAGAGATAGTTTTACAAAGAGCAAAACACTGTAATTGAAGTTAATGAAAAAACTGTAGACCCTTTGCCCAAATGCCAAGAGTTTGGTTTTTTCGTCATATTCACCTTAAAAAGATAAAATCTACAAAGGATTCTACTAAAAGCCAAACAGAGGAAACAAAAATTCAATATCCCCTCTCCCGCTGACCAAATACAAGTTGCGCCACAACTATCAAAATGGGTGAGTGTGAAGAGATGGTGGCAAAATTTTCGAGAACAAAACATGTCGTTTATTTCGTAACAAAAATGAAATTACTACAAACGTGGATTCAAATAAATTAATAAATTTTAAATATCTCTTGAAATATATCACAAAAGAGGGAGAGAGCGAGATGAAAGCTCTTGAGCTCTCGGAAAAAGATTATTCAAAATTTTGAAGAGTTTATAGAGGTGTAAAAAAAAAAAAATAAAAATATTGAAACAGGTCAAATTGAAAGATTTCTACAAAGAATAAAAATTCTCAATGCAGCCAGACACATCGAGTTTAATCCTGAATTTGTTATCTCTTATTGGATCAGAGGCATCTAAATCAGCCACTAGGCTAGTAAAAACGAGTCAACATCTAGACAAAAACCTCAATTTTTTTATGAGACAAATTAAGCGCAGGGCGACAAAAATTTCCTTTCTCCAAAAAAATGGTAAAATGATTTTCAAGGGAAAACAAATTTTCCGCAGGGCGGCAAAAATTTCGTTTTCGACCCTGAATGGAGCCAGAAAAAAAGATTGCGCCGGGGCTCAGCTAAAATGCGTTACGCCACTGTATAATAAATTTTTTTTTTTTTTTTTTTCCTTTTTCCAATACTTTCTCACTAAATATTACATAAATAGGTAAGAGAAAGTAAAAAAATAATGAAATAATAAAAAATTATTTAAAAAAAGCTTTGAATTTTTCTATTTGTAAGCAAGATCCTGGCCCCTGTCGTCAGTAGGGATTTCAAATGATTGATTTGACCAGTATAACATATTTATTTTTAAAGACAAGATAAAACGAATGGATGAAGTCACCAAGCGAGCAATTTTGATGCAGAACTGACCTGGGACAGGAAGGGCCCAGCGCATGTTGGCTGCGCGGCCGGAACTTCACAAATGTGGCCAGAAATCTCTGAAGAATATCTGCAATCAGTACGGTCTTGCCATGGTGGTCCAAATCGGAAGCAGAGACAATCAATTCTATTGTCTTAGGGCAGAAGCGGTGGCATTGCCCCTGAAAATGGAAAAAATATTTCTTATCAAGCGTTATAATAAATAAAATGAAATTTTATAAAAAAAAAAAATAAAACAAAATGTTACGATGAGGCCAAACGACTCTTATTAAAGATATGTTTAAGCTTTTAAAGTATTTCATTATCTTTCGATCTATTGAGTGTCCAAAATTTCCTTTTAAAATGATTCACAAAAGGGGTACAATGATAAGAGTTAATCACTTTCCTAAAGTTTCCTGTTCCAAAAGTTAATTAAAGTCTGAAAGGATGAAATTTTTTATTTATGGTAATATTTGAATTCCAGAATTGTAGAATAAGAGAAAGTTTTGAGTTTTCAATAGCATAGAGGAGAATCATCCCCAAGCTGTCTTCCCATTGTGAAAAGAAAATAAATTTGCCTATAAATAATGGAGTGGAGTCAGCCAAGGAAAGAATAAAAAACAATTTATTCTGTCGACTTTTCGAGCGCCAAACACTCTCTTTCTCAGGACAGTCTATTGTCAATTCTTACGAATTATAGTAATTTGACATCAACAAACAGAACTTAAACTAACATTAACAATAAGGCGGAGTCAAAAAAAAATTTCAAGACATATGTAGCTAAAATTATTTTTTTTATTGTGCCGTTCCAGTCTGACGTTTCGGCCATCTTCAGAGCCTAAGGCGAGAATAAATGGAAATTAAAATTTCAGCGACACACATTTGCATGAACGGAGCGCTCATAAGGACAACGAAAGAATGAGATGGCCAAGACCTGTGGCCGAAACGTCAGCCTGGAACAGCTCAATAAAAGAAATAATTTTGGCTACATATGTCTTGAAATTTTTTTTTTCTTTTGACTCCGCCTTGTAAATACTTCCAGCCACAAAGACATACCTCACAAAACATTAATAATGTAAAGTGTGTTAATTTTATGATTTAAACAATGATATACGAATGACTGTTATTTAATATTAAAAATCACCCTCGGGCCCTGGTGAAGGGGTTAGCACGGCAAGCACGGGCTTCTGAACCAAGGGTCGCGAGTTCGCAACCCATCTCATGCGACAATTTATTTCAATTGGCTACCTATAAATTGTAAAAGAGACGTGGTCTAAAAGGCCTTGGTTGACGAAAAAGACCTTAAATAAATTTTAAAAAATATTAAAAATCATTGTTTAAATCATAAAATGAACACACTGTACATTGTTAATGTTAGTTTAAGCTTAGTCTGTTGATGTCTAATGATACACAAATTACTACAATCCGTAAGAATTGACATTAGACTGCCCGAAGAAGAGCGTGATTGGCGCTCGAAACGTCGACAGAAAAATTTGTTTTTTATTCTTTCCTTGGCTGACTCCACTCCCTCACAGCCAGTACAAAATAAAAATAAAAAATAAATAAATTTACCTATTTGAATGTTTTATGGGCAGGTTTTTATAAATTGCATTAAGTTTTAATAAATTTTAAAAATTTATGACAATAAAAAAAAATTTCATAATTACAAAATAATCCCCACTTTGATTGATTCGATTAGGAAGTTAATGCTTTTTAAGAGAAAATTCAAATGCCAACAATTAATTTTAAGAAAATTTGTAATAATTATTTTTTATAAATTAACACCCAAGCATTGATATGATAATTTAAATATTTGTATGTTAAAAGCTAATTTAAATAAATAATTATTCTTGTGAAAAATCTTTAAAATTAAAATAATACTTTCTCTCTATATATTTCATATAGGGTAAGAGAAAGTACAAAGACTTACCCTAATTCGGTTATGTTGGGCTTGAGAAGAAAATTGTCCTTTCCCAAACGAACAGGGCAATAGAATGAATGTCCGAATTTGTCTATCACGATTAGAGTGTTCCACTGTTTTTTGCAAATGCGGTTCAAGTTTTCTCAACACTCGCCCTACGGCCCTTACAACAACATTGAGGTCCTATCGATCGTCTCCCGTGTCCGCAGAGGAGGTTCCTTCGCCACCGCGCATTTTCGTCCTCAGGGGGCGGAGCTCCTGCGTCAAATCGTTATCCGAGAGGACATGCGTTCACATTTCGGCTGAATTTTCGTACGAATGAGTATCTGCAAAATCATCATGTTAATTAAAAAATAGTTTTTTTTATTATCCTAACCAAATTCATTTATTCTTTATAATAACTCTTAAAACAAAAACATTAATCTATGGAAGAATAAATCATAATTGCATAAAACTTTAAATTAAAATTTATAGTGATTTATATCTAAAAAAAAAATGATGGCTTAATTCATTTTTTTTAAAGATTTTTTTTAATAACCAAATAAATTAAAATAAAAAAAATCTGATGTGGCAAGCACAGTACACAACTTTCTCATATCTTCGGCAAGAGGAAGATGTGTACTGTGCTTGTCACACCAGATTTTTTGTGTCGATATATTTAGTTTCCACCGATATATTAGAATTCAAAATATAAAATTTATAAGTATGGGAAAATATATATATTTTGCCATAGCAACCATTTTTCCTATCTTTCCTATGGAGTACAAGAGTAAAGTGGTCTCTAGAAGATTTCAATGGTAAAATGAGAATATACATTTTAAAGAGAATCTAAAAAATAATTGATTTATGAATTTTAATCAAAATCGTTGGAGCGAATTTTGAGAAAATGGTTCTTGGGATATTTTGTTCACAGACACACACACACACACAGACAGACAGACCATGTCTCGAAAACCACTTTTTTGGATTCAGGGAACCTCAAAATGTGTAGGGGAAGTGTGCCCAAGATGACATTCTTTTTCTTTGAACCCAAAAATAATGAAAATAAAACATGATATGAGGAACGTAAAAATTTCTTGTAAAAAATACCCCAACTTTTTTTTTTTTTTGTTCAACTCTTAAAAGTATGTAATAAAAAAAAAAAAAAAAAAAAAAAAAAATGAAAAACCCAATGAGGGTGAGATGACATAGTTGTCCCCAAGATGACATATTTAGAATTTTATTTGTCTACACATAGCTCACAAACAAATTTTTGGTTTGCGAGGTATATCGGCACCTAAATTGTGGCATCATGTTAGGCATAAGTGACTGCGAATCCAATATTCCTCCGATTTGGAATTGCACTGCAGTAGATGCATGCTGCATCTTATTAGGAGAAAAAGATTCTGAAAGTTCATCTTCTGAATCTTCAAAAATGACACGATTAACTTTCTTTGGGATTCTTCTGCATTTTCCTTATCTTTTTTTTTTTACTATACTATGATGACAGACTATGTCATCTTATCAAATGGATCAGTATGTCATCTTACTCGATTGATATGAAGACACTAAACAGGGCGTATAGAACAAAGTAATATGAACCATGAACCCAATGGAATACCCAGCAATTATAAGATACTTACCTAATCGTATCTGAAAGCAATTATACTTACAACAAAATAAATTTCTTTGACAGCAATATCACAAAATTGCATTTAATGAACAAATGATTGGCGCGTTTGAGCTGAATTTATTTATATCTGCGGGTGTGATTTTGATCCCGAATCATGAAAATGTGTCTATGAAAGCTCTGCCGGTGACGAATTTTTGACATGAATACAATACTTTCTCTTTCTATATATTAACATATATATAGGTAAGAGAAAGTAATACACTTCTCTATAATTCAATAAAGTGTATTTAGAAAAAAGTAATCATACTCCAGTATACTTTAACCTATGAAAGGTATTCGCTTGAAAATTAACAAATTTCAATTTGTTAATTTAATTAATTTAGATAATAAAATTATCCAATTATTTATAACAAAAATAAAAATAAATAAATCAAATTATATCTTGAATTTTCATAATTTTTACTAGATGTTATTTCTGATGAAATTTCTCGAAAGTTCTATAAACGAAAAAAATGAGTCAAATTAAGAATTAACTAACAAAAAATTATTTTTAATTAAACTAATTTCATTAAAATAAATTAATAGAATCTAAATTTTTATTTAATTAAAAAGAATTCTAAATCAGTTAAATTTTGAAATTAAATTATTCTTCCAACTAAAAAGATTATTATTGGGCGCGGACGGCGGACGCGGGCACGCGGGCACCCGCGCCAATGACGTCATATCACAACTTCTCGTCCGTTGAGGGTCTTTCGCTATGGCGGTCAGAATTGCGCGCCTATATAAATATATTTATTTCGTTCCTTAAAAATACAATATTATCCAAAATTTAAATTATAATTTCTAAATATGAAATTATAAAATTATCTAATTTAAATCAGGGCAACCCTCGGGCCTTGGTGTAGCGTGATAGCCATTTGTAACAAGGGTCGCAGGTTCCCGTCTCATGCGATAATTTATTTCAATTTGATTGGCTACCAATCCAATTGAAATAAATAGAGACGGGGTTTAGTTTAATTGGCCTTCGATGCCAAGAAAGATTTTAATGAAATAAAGAAAATCAGGGCAGGTTCAGCCAAAATAAAAAGCCTTTATGTGCTTTGGATAAACCTGCCCTGATTTAAATCGAATATATTCACAGCCACCAAATTCCATTTATTATGAAATTATCTTTAAATGAAGAACATAATTATGAATTTTGATAAGGGGTTTATGCATGGGCGTAACTAGAAAATTTGGCTGGTGGGGCCATGGGACCAGCCATCCTCCGGGGGGTCCGGAAGACCCCATATTGACTCAATTTTTCTTGGGTCGAGGAGCTTTCTGGAGGGGGGGGGCACGAGCCTTCTGGGGGAGGCGCCCTCTTCTCCCGGAATCCCCCTAGTTACGCCCATGGGTATATGGAACCAATAAAACTTTTCCTAAAACAAGTATTGAATTTTATATTAAGCGGATTTTATTATTTAGACGGACTTGCCTGCCACCTGGTGGCGTGATATCTAACTAATCTGACACTTCCCAAAGAAATAATTTCTTATCAATTTTATTTATCTTTGTTATTTTAATGTTAGTATTTATAATATTTATTTATTTCACTCTAATTTCTTTAGAATACATTCATAAAATAATAAAATTGAATAATATTTTAAGGTTATACCCTCTACTTCAAACGGTAAAACTATTTTTAAATAAATGTTAAATTAAAAAAAAAATTTTCCCGTAGTTTTCATATGTAACCTCATTTATATGATTTTTCTTAATTGTCAATTATGGTTGAGGATGCCAAACCCTTTGCCTGTTCAGCCCCTGGCTGCAATCGGGTATATTTTTACTCAACGTATATTCCTTATCTCAATTTATCACATCTACTAAATATTTTTTTGTTTCAGCAATTTGCTGTTGAGGATCATCTTACAGTTCATAAACAAAAACATACAATGTTACTCAATTTAAACGGCTCTAAAAATGCAGATTCTCTGGGTATGTATGTAATCCACATGTAAAAAAGCCTAGGCAAGTTTTAAATTAAAACTTACACCATGACGTTAACAACATAATATATATTAAATTAAGTAGTATCCTGGGTATGTGAGATTAGAGTCGGGAGGAATAAAACCAGCGTTTGTCGAACACTTTTATTTTTTTTCTTTTACTTTATTTACACTTTTATTCTAAGCAGACGTTTCGGTAACCATAACGTTTGCCATCTTCAGTGCCAATGACAGTTTTTTAAGGTGTCCCTGACATATATGACAGGGACTCCTTAAAAACTTTCATTGGTCTGCATAGAATAAAAATGTAAAGGTTTTTATTCTAAGCAAACGCTGGTTTTATTCCTCCAAAAGGGACTGAACCCTTCCCGGGAACAGCAGCCAGGGGAAATAAAAAAGCTTTATATTTAGTTGCCGACGTTTCGAGTGCTAGTCGCACTCATCTTCAGGGCAAACAAAATTGTCATAGTAGTATAGTTTTGGCGGTAAAATTACATTTTCCACCAATTGGCTGACATTCTAAGAGAAGGTTAAAATAAAGAAAACAAAATTTTGAAAAATAGACATTATTGTGAAAGAAAATTTACCTAAGTTCCATGATCAAAAAAGTCTTCAAAAACTAGGAAATCTAAATTTGTCCATATTAAATATCATCGAAAAACAATTTTCCATTGGTCCTATTAATAATCCATTAGATATCCTAGTTAAAAATAATCTGAAATAATTTTAATTTATTAATCCTATTCGTAATCTAGAACCAAATGATGAATTTTATACTGAATGCAATTGGAATTTTTTTCAGCGGATCAAACTCCGACTCCAACTAGATTCATTAAAACTTGTGAAGAAGTTGGGCTTTTTCAAGATTTACAAAATCCTTTTGAGGAGACATTCCGGAAAGCCGCAGAGGCGGTCAAAACCGGAAGTACCTTGTCAGAAGTTGGACTTGGAGTTCCATCAACTTTATCAAATCCAGATGATACTCTACATACTCCTCATATCTTTCCTACGGAGGATTCACTTCCATCAAATCCCTTGCCATTAACAAAAAAACCAAGGTAATAATGATTCAAAGATTTATTTTTACTACATCTTGTTCAGAAATTTAAAAAACACATTCAATATTTAACACCCTTAGGTGCTTCAGGAGGGCACTTTGAATCTTTAGTCCGAAACTAAGAGACATTTTCAGGTATTTTTTTATGCTGTTTTTTTTAAATTGATTTAAATTCCTGATCATTTTAGTCATAATAGAAGGCTTTTTTTTTAATTACGATTAATTAAAAAATATTTTTTCCATTTTTGGGAGCGTACAAGTATTAGGTAACGCAATTTTTGAAGATTTTTTACCCCCTCTCCCCCATCTCCCCGTAACATTTTCTACCCCCCCCCCCCTAGACGTTACGTAACGCTCAAGTGGCCATTTTTAACTAAATGTCACAACTATGTTGCGCAAAGTATCGGAAAGTCGCTAAAATACCCATTACGTATGATAAAAATTGTAATTTTTTTTTTTTAAATCTATTAATATCCAACCTATAATAATTATGAAATGGGTGACAAAGTGAAAAAATAAATTTCTTATTTATTTAAAAATTAACGGCCAAATAGTTCAGCACTCTTGCAAAAGATGGCGGCTATAACAGCTGGCATTATCAGGTCACCTTTTATCCTTTTACAAATAAGTTTTTTGGTTCAAACATGATATTAATTAAATTAACTTTGAGACATAGGAGCAGCAAATAATTTTTAAGACCCGATACGAATATGTTAAAAGTTTTCATCATTTATTAAGAATTAATTATAAATTAAAAGGATCAAACCATTTTCAATATGTTTATTTATTCTTCAGATTGGATTCTCGAGACTTGGAATCTTCTACAATTAATGCTGATTTTGGAAGACAAGAACTTGAAAATATTCCCACTCAAATATTATTGTCCTCACCTACTCCATCAACAACTCAAGATAATAATATAGTTTTTATGAAACTACCTCATGAAAAATATATTCTCCCAGCAATTCCAGAAAATTCAGTAAAAGTAAGTATACTTTGATGTAAATAAAAATTTTGGAAAAAATATCTATGCATTGTTAGGGTGGTACACACCTGCGCTCTGCTCCGCTCGCGAGCGTTAGCGGCTCGAAGTTCGTTGCTCGTTGAAATTATTTATTTTGACGAACCTGCCAACGATCCAAAGAGATGGATCGCGGCGAGCAGCTCGCGAGCATCTCAAAACAACAACAACAAGCAGCTCGCGAGCGGAGCAGAGCGCAGGTGTGTACGCACCCTTAAGTCGCTTATTATTTATTTCTTTATTTTTTTTTTAGAATAATAAAACCACAACTACACCTCTCCTTCTTCATCTCTTGCAGATGAGGGTGCACGACTTTCTCTAGCAAAACAAGTAATTTTTTTTTTATTAATCTAAATACATTTAAGCACTTCACTTGATAAATTAGTAATGATGAGCAACAGAGCCGTAGAGTGGTAATACGGTGCCCGGGGCGGAAGGTAAGAAGGCCTCCCCCCCCTCCATATTTTTTTATTTGGTTAAATAAAATATATTTTCTTTATTGTTAATAAATGTTTAATTGCAAAAACGCATAAACATATAATAAAATTTTAAATAAATACTTTAATATTTATAGAACAAACGATATCTGTCGCCCCGCTCATTAGGCACTGATGACCAAAATTGACGTCAAACTTTAAGGGGCTTCGGGAGGCAAAGCTGTTCGCATGTTTTTGCCAATAAGATGGCGTTAGGGGTCTTAAAAAAGTTAGCCAAAAAGCCTAACTATTACGAAAATATGCCAACAGATGGCAGGATGGTAGGGCTAGATTTAATCTCATGTATTTGTTTGATTTTCGTTGATCTTTTAATAATGAATAGTTTATAAATATTATTATATTTTATATATCATTTATAACAGCATAAAAATATCTAAAAATAGGCTATAAATGATCTGATAATGCCGGCTGTTAGCCTAGCCTGTCATCTTTTGCAAGAGTTCTGAACTATTTGGCCCTTAATTTTTAAATACGAAAATTATTTTTGATTTCGTCCCCACTTTATTTAATTATTATATTTAGGTTGGATATTAATGATTTTTACATTTTTAGATTTAAAAAAAATACAATTTTCATAATAGAGTTTTTTTTTTTTTGCATTATCTATAAATATAAAAAAAATATTTTTCATTAATCGAATTAAAAAAAGCATTCTATTATGTAAAATGCTCACGAATTAAAAAAAAAAAAAAACCGCTTAAAAAAATACTTGAAAATGGCTTTCAGTAGTTTCTGATCAAAGATTCAATGTGCCCTCCTGAAGCCCCTTAACCCAAGTGTAAAATCAGAGTTAAAATTTTTTTTTTAAATAAAAAATACTTTCTATATTCTTATTTGAAATTATTTTTTAGAAATTAAAAGAAACTTTAACCAGACAAGCTAACGGTGTAACACGACCGGTCATAAAAGTTTCTAAACCAGTATCTATTCCGAAACAAAATATAATCTCTTCTTCAAATAAATCAAATCAAGATTCAAATGGTGAACCTGAACAGAAGAGGCATCGACTTGAACGAAATAGGCAAGTTCAATACATTTCTATGAAAAATGAGTGTGAGATGCTTTATTGTTTTGAAAAATACTTCTTTTATTCCTTATTTCAATTTAAGTTGATAAAAATTAATGAGCGTTTAATTTGAGACTATCTTTTTATTTTAGAGCGGCTGCCATGCGATGCCGTCAAAAACGAAAAAGATGGGTTTATGAATTAGAAATTCGAGCCAATCATTTAGAAAATAAAAATAATCATTTGGAGACGGAAATTCTCGCCTTGAGGAAGGAATTAAATGAAGTGAAATCAATTTTACTTCAACATCGTGATTGTCCTGTTACACAAGCTCTGATACAAAATGGTAAGTTTTTCAGTTGTTATTTAATAGAAAGACAAACTCTTCGAAATAAGTAATTATTTAGAACAGGAAATTGATACCTTTTAGAGGAATTTTTTTTTTTTTTTTTTTTGGAATGGGTGCATAAGATCCGAAGACCTATAATGACCAGTGGTCACGTGCACCCAGGAAGAAAATAAAAACAAAAGGGGAACTCAACTGAGAAGATGCCTGTTGAGATTAGACTTGAAAGTCTGAAGATTGTAGGTTTTGGGGAAGATAGACGCAGGGAGCTTGTTCCAATCGCAGGAGGTCATAAATAAAACTTTTTAAATAATAGTAAAAAAAAAGAAGCTTTTGTGGTTTGTTTTATTATTATTATTATTATTATGTGAGTTTTTAATTATAGACCACATTTTGTATTATTTATTAAAAAATATAAAGACTGTACAACGTTTTGACTGCATTTTCTGCAGTCGTTTTCAAGTACTGTGCACTTGCTCCGACTTAAGTAAACTAACCTTGAGACGACTGCAGAATAAGTAATCGAAACGATGTACAGTATTTATATTTTTAATAAATAATACAAAATTTGGAATATAATTAAAAACTCCCATAATAATGATAAGTTGGGTCTTAGTAAATCGATGTAAAATTAGACTAGAGTTCGAATCCTCAACGCTTCAATCATTTCGATCGTCTCTACTGGACCAATAGCGTTATAATCAGTGCCGGATTTACACAACTAGAAGCCCTAGGCCAAATTACCTGTGCGGCCCCCTTCCTAACGGGGGGGGGGGGGCGTCCGAAATTTTTTTAAAACTAGGTACCAGGAGATTGATTTTAACGCTATTTCAGCCCTTAAAATGTGAAAAATATATTTTCTTTGAATATATAATTAAAAAAAAAAAAATACTGACGTTTGCGGTCCCCTCTAGCCTGCAGCCCTAGGCCGCGTCCTAGTCGGCCTAGTGGTAAATCCGGCACTGGTTATAATCCCTCCAATTACAGGTCTTTATGTCATACTATTGATTAAAAGAAAATCTATTGTATAGATCAGTCTTAAAGTAGTGGGCCGCGGCGGTCTAGGGGGCCCTGGATTACCCGCAGAGGGGCCTCGAAGAGCTCAAATGTAACAAATAAATTATTATTGTTAAATAAGTTTAAATACTTGGATTATTATTATAAAATTTAGAAAATATAATTGTATTTATAATTTGGTCTTGTATCCTCTTGTCTGAATTTAAAAAAATGGGGGGGGGGGGGGTGAGAGGGCGGTTTCAAGGGAGCCGCGACTTCAAAAAGTTATAGAGTATATCTTTCCTCTGAACAACAAGTGCCTTTGGAATATTAGGATTAAATATATTTGAAAAAATTTCTTTTTTGGTTTTTTGTTCTTCCTATATCCTTGCCGAGAAATCAGCGACATTTATTTAATATCATAATTCATAAAGGTTCTTCTACCAAAATGCCTTTATCTTAAGCGAAATCATAAAACATAGCCTATGTCCTATCTAACAATACTTTTTCTTTTTAAGGAATGCCGACTGGAATGAATCTGGCTTCGAGAGATGTGGTCGTCATTCCAAACGCATCCCCTCCAGTCGTCCATTCGTCAATTCACATCCCTCACAATTCTTCAGTCATTAATATGTCATCTACACAAAAAAATATGGTCATAAATACATTGAAAACAAAAACGCACTCGCAAACAGCTGAGTTAATTTCAACTCGAGAGCCCGATTCTATAGCTATACGAGCAGCCCCCACTGCGAGCTCAAATCCTGCCACTGTTCTTGTACCGATGGCCTTAGTCCAGCCTCCAAGACCTCTTCCTGTACCTATAGCTGCTACAAAAGTCATCAAATTGAACCCATTTGTAAAACTAAAACCGTCACTTGAATTGCGACTACCCGAAAGAAAAAACAGCTGATATTTTATCACCAAGTAAAACTTTATTTTAATTATTTATTTATTTTTTTTTTTAAAGTTACCTATAAAATTTTTTTATATATTTATAATATTTTTATCAAAAAAACTTTAGATTTATTATAATTAAATTTTATTATTGTAAGAATGCTCTGCATTGAGAAAACTAGTTCATTTTTTAGACCACTATCATCAATTGATTTTGAACATTCTATAGACTACATACAATTGCTCATATTAAATTCATTATAGCAGTAACTATTAACATACATCAAAAAATTTGGATTAAATTAAATTGATCTTAGTGGACATTAGTTTTCATTCTGCAAAGCAATTTCTATATTTATTACACAAAATTTGGAATTAAAAAAACATAGCATACCCTAAACTCTGATTACTTGAATTCAATCGCTATGAATTTAACAAAGTCATAAGAAGGAAGTTGGACGTTTTTCTTTTAGGTACCAATACCTAGAATGTGATAATGTGACTTTTAGTTAAATTGATAACGATTGAAACCTTTTCTTTTTGGGCTCAAGTAACTCGAGTTTATGCAATAATTTTAATTACAGGGAAAAAGATATAGACGTTTTTTGACTGGATTTTATTAGAATGCTTATAATATTTTCACTTTCTCTTATATATGTAGTGCAATACATAGAGAGAATATATTGAAATCACGTCAAAAATTTGATGGAAATAACCCTCCTAAGTCAAAAAATGTGTCCCACCTGTGAGTAAAATATCTGCCTATTACTCAAGTCGAAGTCTTAATGAATGTCTCTGGCGTAAGTGTTTGCCTTTGAGGCCTCTGAGAATTCAAGATATGCCTATTAATTCCAAATTTATGGTGAGCCCCTTTAATATATGTATATAATTTATCTTAAGTAATTTATTTGTGATGCGAAAAGTGAAAAGGGAAAGTGACCTCTTGTCGGAAATTTCACAAATTTTATTGTAGAGGATAATTTCCTGAACATTCTAAGAACAAAATCACGATGATATCTCAAAAACTAAAAAAAAATTTCAGCCTTTCGAAGTTATAGAAATAAAAAAAAGGGGATTTTGAACCAAACATATTTAAACACAATGAAAAACATATAATCGTATGGAGGAAGGCCGTCTAATTTATAGGAAGGTGAAGAAAATAGACTTTATTCGGCCCAAAATTATTTATTACCAATGTCAACATTTCGGGGTCTATACGTCACCCATCCTCAGGACCTTAAAATACAACACAACAACAAAACTTAACAAATTAAGATAAACTTTTTGCTTTTTAAGTTTATCTTAATTTGTAAAGTTTTGTTGTTGTGTTGTATTTTAAGGTCCTGAGGATGGGTGACGTATAGGCCCCGAAACGTTGACATTGGTAATAAATAATTTTGGGCCGAATAAAGTCTATTTTCTTCACCTACAATAAAAAACTATTTAAGGTTACTAAATCGATTATTTTGTAAGATTTATCGGATTCTCAAAGATAAAATTACCGAATAAACCTGTATAAGAAATATTGAAGAAATTCGTATTAAATCGAAACCCAAAAATCGATATCTTTGCCCTAATTCGACTAAAATGCCCGTACCGATAATTTTATTTCGCCAACAAGATGTTCCTCCCCTTTCACTTTCTGCAAAAAAAAATACTCAAAAATTTATTTATTTGTCAATAATCAATGTTATTAATTTTTTAAAAACTTGCAATTTCATATAAAAAAAAAAAAAAACTAAAAAGACAAAAATAATTAATTGAATCGAATTTTTTTATATTAATAAGGCTTGTGATTTTAGATGGTATTAAGGTTTAGAACAAAGAGTCCATTGGCAGGAAAAAAAGGATTTGTCGGTTTTTTTTTTTTTTATTTTGGATATGTTTTGTATCCTGGGCTGCTTATTATTTATTCACTCGCTTAGCCGTAGGCAATTGGGCTACAAAGACTCCATATTAAAAAATCTGGTGTGACTGGTCACCACCAGATTTGTTGTATCGAGATATAATTAGTTTCCTACGAAATATTAAAATTCAAGATGTAAAATTTATAAACCGGGGAAAATATTTATATTTTACAAGAGTAAAAAGGTCTTCAGAAGATTTCAATAGCAAAATGAGAATATACATTTTAAAGAGCATCAAAAAAATAATTGATTTTTGAATTTTAATCAAAATCTTTGGAGCGAATTTTGAGAAAATCGAAAAAAACTGAAAAAGTACATCACTAAAGTACTAGTACTCTTTGGCCGATTTTGTTCAAAAGCTTCGTGTCACGTCCCAGGTGGGTGTCTAACTTAAATATAAAATTTCAACCTCCTAGCTCTTTTCGTTCTTGAGATATTTTGTTCACAGAGAGACCATGTCGCGAAAACCACTTTTTTGGACCTAGGGGACCTCAAAACGTGTATATCCATCAAAATCTCGACATCGAATTTTTGACATGAATCCAATACTTTCTCACTATATGGACCCTGTTATGCATTAGTGTGTCAAGCGCCAAAAAAATTCAAAATTGAGTAAAGCACGGAATATTGTTTCAAATGCTATAATTAATAGTATTTTTTATGAAATATGAAAAAAATTTATATTTATGTTACTTGCACAATTGACAAAAAAAATTATATATAAAATTAATATAACTTAATCTAATAAAAACAAAAAAATTGTATAAAAGGAGAATGAAATGAGTCTTTTTGCTCTCTATATCTCATTTTCTGTCCCTCCACAGAAACCAATGAGCACCCAAGAGATTTTTTGAGATAAAATGCGCGGTGTGGCAAATTATAGTGTTATATTCACACATACAATCGAATTTGATTCATTCAGCAAACGAGCAAAGATAAAATCGTGACAAAAATCATTCTCAAGTGACAGAGGAAACGAAATATTTTCATTAAAGTGGGATTATAATATCTAAAAATTAAAAATCCGACTTTTAACAAAGCAAATAATTCCCTGCGAATGGACTAAAATATAATTGTAAAAAATATATATACACTGTAAGAGTTTTTTATATTTATATGTTAATTTATTATAATTTTCCCAGAAAAAATTATGTTACCATTTCGATCTCAGAAAGAATTAAGATAAGTTAATAATTGTTTTATCTTAAATATTCTTTTTATTTGAATGTATTATTTTTTATCTAATTAACATTCATAACCTACTTGGAGAAAAAGCTTCATTTTCTTTTGTAATGTTGAATTTTATTTTGCATTCATAAATTTTATATTATTTTATTCATTATTATAAAGTATCTAATATTTTAATATTCAGTATTTAAATTTTGACAAAATTTTTCATACTAACATAAGAAACAAACTTTTTAAGCATGGCCATCCCTCCTACACCAACTTAGGCCTTAAAGGTCCACGATGACTAAGTTTAAACCGATTCTTAATAAAAACTTTTATCCTAGCCTAGAGTAGACTATATATTTTTGAAATATCTAATTAAAAATATTTTCTAAGTTGCAATATTTTTAGAAATTATATTTATTAATTAACTTAAAGAAAAAAAATGATAATTTATATTTACTTTCGCAGTTTTTATCATCATTATTTTTCTGTTGGTGTAAATGCTTCATGTGAGTCAGTGAGCTTTTTTATGTGATTATTTCATTGTTTTTTTGTTTTTTTTTTTTTTTTTTTTTATGAAAAACTTTTCATTGTTCTTGTTCAAAATTAGAATAAAATGCCAAGATTTTTATTTTCTTTTATAAAAACAATGAAATAATCACATGAGGAGGTTTGTGGTGATTTAATTTTGAACCTCACTCACTACTATCAAAAATGCTGGGCAAATTTTGGATCCTTGGCGCCAATAGGATTAAACATTTTCTCCATCAATCAAATGCTTATCAGGAATGGAGAGGAATGCAGGCATGCAAGGAGCCTCTATTATTAACTCAAACTCCTTTGTTACAAAACGTTTCGGCCAATTTTATTGTGCCCTCTTCAGTTGCATAAGTTTTTTCTAGCAAATAGAGTTGTCAATTAGTCTGCCAATAAGCCAGTCATATATAATGGCCTATGTATCAAATAACAATGCAAATATATTCTTTTAATATATGATGAGACTTGCTGAGAGGCGAAAATTGAATTGATTTTCAAAATTCGCTTATCAGCAAGACTAACCATATGTTAAAAGAATATGGGATTGTACAATTATTTATCTAAATTTCTCAATGAATGGAAGTTTTATTTGTGTTTATTTAAGTGCCACTATTCCAGCATAATATTAGAGAGAATTTATGAATAGAAAGATAAGTGTGATATTATATATATAACAAGTAAGTCAAAAACTAGAAATCAAAGAATGTTATTTTTATTTTTATAACTTGACATTAGGAAAATTATTTTCCGAGTAAAATATTTTTATAAAAGATTACTTTGATACTAAATCACATGATATAAATACAAACCTATCCATATATGTATATTCATTGTTAATTTTCTTCGTTGTACTTTGCAGAAAACAACAAAAACTGTCTCTTGATAAAAATATTGTATATAAATGTAAAGATAAAGCATCACAAATCAAACACGATATTCCGGGTTTGGTAAAAGTCAAAAAAATATACAAAAAAGGGGATACAGGATTTTATTTGGTAAATATAACAAAAATATGATTAGAAATATGTGACTCTAATATTAATAACAACCAATTATTATAACAAATTCTTTATTAAGAAAGCTCACAAAATATATATATATATATGTAACCTATGTTAAAAAACTAGTTCCTAAAGAAAGAAAAAATAAACTTAATGTACATTAAATAAATAAAACAACTTTTTTTTTCTTGACAGAATTTGACAGTAGTATGTCGTTATTTTAATTATTAAAAAACACTAAATTTTTCAATAATTTATTTTTTGTTTACAGGTGCGCTATCATGTTTCGGCCACCATGAGAGCCATCATCAGAACTGAAACAATACACACATATATAATACAAGATAATTATACTTTGTCAAAATTCTTTTTTATGGCAATTTGAAAAAATACTCCGTTATAAATTTCTGATGATGGCTCTCATGGTGGCGAAACATGATAGCGCACCTGTAAACCAAAAATAAATTATTGAAAAATTTAGTGTTTTTTAATAATTAAAATAACGACATACTACCTTCAAATTCTGTCCAAAAAAACCACAAGTTGCTTTTATTTATTTAAATTAATTTACTCATCCACCATTTTATCAAATTAATGTACATTGTTTGTATTATTATTTTTAGGCCTGAAGATGATGGAGGGAACCATCGAAACTGTTAGCTGCAGTTGCTGCCAAAAATAAAATCTATATAATATACTATATATTGTTTTATTCAGCCACCAATAACTTGGCCATAAACAAATAAAACTTCCATTCATTGAGAAATTTAAAAGAATATATTTGCATTGTTATTTGATACATAGGCCATTATATGGACCCTGTTATGCATTAGTGTGTCAAGCGCCAAAAAAAATTAAAAATTGAGTTAAGCACGGAATATTGTTTCAAATGCTATAATGAATAGTATTTTTTATGAAATATGTCCTAAAAAAATTTATATTTAATGTTACTTGCACAAGTGACAAAAAAAATCTATATATAATCCAATAAAAACAAAAAACTTTAATGTTAATTTTCTCAAATCTCGGTAGCTGGCGCTTGACACACTAATGCGTAATAGGGTCCATATATGACTTGGCTTATGGACAGACAATTCACAACTCTATTTGCTAGAAAAAACTTTGGCAACTGTAGATGGCACAATAAAGTTGGCCGAAACGTTTTGCACCAAAGGAGTTTGATTTAATAATAGAGGCCTCTTCATTCCTGTTATTCAATTCTACACAGCCATTTTCTGCATTATCAGAACAATCTAATTTTAAATGTACTAATATAGTTCTATAAAATATTGATGGCCTTGTGAATGATAAATTTGTTTTTTAAGTGGGCCAAAGATAGACCGAAAATATATTTGTTATTTTTTGTTAAATATTTCAAATATTAATTTGACTATCTATAATATTTTCTTCACAAAATTCAAATCGCTGCAAATGCCGTGCGATTGTCGCCGTTTATCTATTTGTGACTAGCTGACACGAAGAAAAATTATCATTTAAATCTTCCTAAGGACCACCAAAATTTTCCTATAGACCAAGCAACTAACCGCAAAGAATGATAATAAAAATGCCTGCTTATCTTGGAAAAATTGAAGAATTGCGTTTGAAAAGAATCTATTGCTATGTGGAAGATAGATAAAATTTTACTCTTAATATTTTATATCTTTTAAATCATCATTATATGTTAATAAAGATATTTAATTATAATTAAAAATCTTTGAATAATAAATAAAACATACATGTAAATATTTCATTTATATATACTGTATATTTATATTATAGAAAATATCTAAATATTGTATTTTGGTTATAAACTCGATAGTTCTATATAGAAAAAATGCACTAAATATAAATATATTTTTATTTAATGTATTTAATCAATTTATATAAGATATATGGTGTAATATAAATATTTTTTTAAACAAAATATTATGTATTTCAACCTTTTATCCCGAAAATGATTGCATGCAAAACGATTGAACGACTTGATTTGAAACACAAGGAGAAAATAACTTTTTTTTTAATAATTCTTTACTAATTCCCCCTCCCCCGTGGCCGAGAGGCTAGTGTTGTTGACAAACGTCAAAAAGTCTTGGTGCCAAGAGGCGCGGGTTCGGATCCCAGGCAGTCCGATGATTTTATAAATATGCCTGGACCCAGGGCCCTAACGAGGGCGTGGCAAAACAAGCGCCCGCCACGGGCGCAACTGGGCTGGGGGCACAAAACAAAGGGGACCTAGTTGTGAGGTTTTTATTTTCCAACATTTTAATCAGTGAGGCGCTACGGGGGAGAGAGGAAATGGCCTCCGACAATTATATTAGACCCCCTCTCCCGTAGCGCCTCACTGATTATAATGGTGGAAAATAAAAACCACGTGCAGCTCACAACTTGGAGGGAGAGGGAGCGGAAATTTGCTTATTCAGGGGGAGAATTTGAAATATCATTTTAATTTGTATATAGGGAGCACAATAACTTTAATATAGGGTAAGAGAAAGTAAAGCCCCCGGGCTTGGTGTAGTAGGTACCTACTACCTCCTATACCAAATGTCGCGGGTTCGGACCCCAGGCAGTCCGATGATTTTATTTAAGCCATTTGGATACCAAATGGCTTAAATAGAAATGCCTGGACCCATGGGCGTACTAGAGAATTTGGCTGGGGGGGGGGGGGGCATGGGACCAGGTATCCTCCGAGGGGCCTGGAAAGCCCCATATTTTCTCACTTTTACTTGGGGCAGGGAGCTTTCTGGGTGAGGGCATGAGCCTTCTGGGGAGGGGGCGACCCCCCGCGGCACCCCCCTAGTTACGCCCATGCCTGGAACCCCAATAGTTATTATCATATATAACTGTTATCGTTAAAGTTTTTGGCCTGAGTTGCCGAAAAGACTGTGTGAATGTGTGTGTGAGTGTGAATGTTTAAAAAAAAAAAAAGAGAGAAAGTAAAAAGGAGGAACTTCTTTGCCAAAAAAAAGGTTAGGAAACACTGGATTATGCCCCCCCCCCCCCTCCGGGGCGCTTCATACCCTTGTTACGGCACTGCCTGGACCTCCTAAATAAATATATCGTATCTAAAAATAATGTGTATCGTTGAAGTCTACAGTATATGGCCTGAGATGCCGAAAAGACTAAAAAAAAAAAAACTACCATACTAATTACTTGATTTCTGTCTTTCTCTTATTTATTTATCGACGTTCCACATGCTATAGTTTTTCAAGGCCAGAATTTCCTCCGCTTGCTGTCAGATTATTTTGACGAAAAAAAAAAACAATTTCATTATTTTTTTTTATTTCCTTTTCATTCATAAAATTTTGTTCTATCGTCACAAAATTTAAGAGTGCAAACTATTTAAATAAAAGGTTAGAGATTAAATGAAAGCAGTAAAAAAAAAACAGGGAGAAAAAGCTAATAATATGATGCTGATGTTAGCTGGTTTCTCGGGTCGTGAAGGGTTTTAACGCACTTCCGGCTTTTCAGCTCAGCAGATAGCGGGTGGCACGGTGGGGGAGGGAAGGAGTCTCCCCACAAACGTTAAAATTATTGAGAACAATCATAGGTAGTGCTCACAAATGAGCAATTTCTGGCTCCGCATGTTGCGTTGCAGTGAATTTGTAATAATGTTCACAAGCTAAATATTTTTTCCAAAAATAACTTTGCTGCTGGTCAAAATGGTTTTTATATACAAAGGCACAATACAATATTTATGTTTATGTCTTTTATCAGTCATTTTAAATATTTACATTGAAGATTTATGGGTAAACATCCTATGAAATATAATCAAACGTACTACACCTGACCTAGCCAATACTGTAAAAAAAAAACATCAAAGGTCTTTGCTCTTTTTATATACGTATAATAAATAGTTGATCCTCAAACAGGAAATGATCACAAGGAGCAACTCCGGGCTGATAACAAAATCTTTATCGAGCAAAAACAAATTAAACATTTAGGAAATTTTACTTGGAGATTAAATTTTAAAAAAATCTGGTGTGACTGTCGCGCACAGCACACAACTTTCTCTCCGGTAATTGAAAGTTGTATTCTGTTCTAACAAAATTCCGACATGAATGTAATACTTTCTCTATATATACCTGGTACATCAGTGGCGGATCCAGAGGAGTTTCTCGGGAGGGGGAATCTGGTGTGATGGTTGCACAGCACACAATTTTTTCTTATTATCGGTAATTTAAAGATGCATTCTGTAGTAGTTTGCCAGAATATATATTTTTAAGTAGGTTTTTAAAATTTTATATTAAAAAAAATTTTTTCGGATCGAGGTTACTGAAAATTTTCAAATTATTCAATTAAGTTATAAAAGCGTTTTTAATCTTAATTTAAAATTGGAAAAGGAAACAATAGACATGTAACTGGACAATATTTTTAAGCCGCCCCCGAGCGGCGCGGCCAGGGGGCTTCGCCCCCCGGATAAAAACAATAAAGAGAAGAGAATTTAATTATTTTATTAATTTTACAATTAAAAGAATAAACCCAATTATTTTTAATCAAAATTTCACTTTCTTATTTTTGGCGTGCCCCCTTCCCCGCCACCATAAAATTTTTTTCCCAAAAAAAATTTTTCTCAAATCTCGGGGAGGGGGGGGGGGATAATTACCCTTTACCGCCCCCCCCCCCCCCCCTATATCCGCCCTTGATATACATTCTCCTGCAGACCTCGCAATGCGGGGAGGGGGGGCAACAGGTCAAAGGGCGCATAAAAGATATATAAAAGAATTTAAAAAATAAAATATCGTAAACATATTATCATAAAAATAAATTTTACAATTCATTAAAATATCTTAAATTGTTTCATAAATAACACTGTTCAACAGTGAATTTTTTCGGAGTATGAGCTATTCTTGAGTATATGGGTAGCGCTAATTCAAAAAATGCCATCAGTTTTGCCCCATTCACCTTTTAGAGATATAGAAAAAAATCCAATAAATTCTAATTTTGAATTTTCAAGATTTTTTTAAGACACCACCCCTTGAGGTGCGCGTCTCGGGGTGCTAATTTTGGGACTTTCCAGCCGCCACAATTTTGAAGCTATCGACCTCAATTTTTTTTTAAATTAAAGCTATTTAAAATATCTACAAATAATAGAAGCCCTTTTTTTGATTTTCGAAAAAAATTTTTTTTTTTTTAGATTAATCGCATTAAATAAAAGATATTTTAAAAAAAGGAGCTCTATAAGTTTTTTTTTTTTTTTTTTTTTTATAAAAGAACATTCACACTTTTTACTCATTCACACTCACACTCACACACACATTCACACAGTCTTTTCGGCAACTCAGGCCATTTAAGACTTTAGACGATACCGTTATTATATAAATATACATAGGGGTCCAGGCATTTTATTTAAGCCATTTGGTATCCAATGCTAATAAAATCACCGGACTGCCTGGGGCCGACCCCGACGTTTGGTATACGAGGTTAGCACGCTAACCTCTACGCCATGCCCCGAGGGCGAGCTCTATAAGTTGTAGATAATTAAATTAGTAATCATTGTGTTAAAGAATAATTAATTTTTTGCCTTTAATTAATTAGCTGGAAGCTCTAGAATGAAATGGAAAAAGTCTCTTATATTCCTATGAGGAACACTAACGCCATCTCTTGCCGCCTCGAGTCAATCCTGTTTTAACGGTTTTTCGAGATGCGCATCTTAAATGCAGATAGTTAAAATATATAGAAATATTCCAGTTTCAATACAATCTGAGGTGATTTAAGGTCAATTTCCACGGCACGTGCCGTCTACCGCTCTCCAATGCTATGTAAGTAGCAAGTCCGTTTACGGCCGACGGCATCGCACGGCAGGGACACGGCAGCGGCACGACCTAGTTTGAATTGGCCTTTAGTGGTGTTAAACACGGCTAAACGTTTAGAAAAAAATTAAATAATCCCAAGTAGAAAACACATGGGTGGGACTTAATATTGCCCCTCACTGTACATTAGAATTCAAGATGTAAAATTTATAAACATGGGAAATTTTCTCAAAATTCGCTCCCTTCATTATTTTTTCCCCAAAATTGGAAACCTTTTTTAAATAGCCACCTTTAACCCCCCCCCCCTCTTGTATCCGCCCTTAACCTTTGTTTATTATAACGATAGCGTTTCGATTACCAAAAGTAAGAGAAAATTGTGTGACGTGCGGTCAATCACACCAGATTTTATAAATAATAAATAAATATAGGATTTTAATTTATATAAATCAATACTTTTTGAATCCATAAAAATTGAGGAGAAAATATAGAAATTTTTTTTTAGATGTAATTAGGCATTACAAATAAAATAAAAATAATAAATTAAAAAATCTCAGCTAATATTATTTAAAATATAAAATTAACATGACTTGTAAAAACGAATAAAAATAGATCTAATAATAGAAAACAAATATAAATTTCTGAAGATGAACAAATCGAACGACACTCAACCAACAACACATGAATGGCCTAGAAAGAGATAAAGTAGAGCGCTACTTTCGCACAGAGAGAGAGAACGAAAACACCATAGTTATATTCATTGACTCTTATCCCCACACTCTCATATGCAGAGGTTTCTAGAATCATCTCCATCAATTTTGATGAAAAAAAAATTATCTATTTACTCACACTCATGTTTAATTATCTTTTTAATTTGATATTATTTTTTTATTTTGGGTACAGATGAGAATACTTATAAAACGAAAAAGCATATTCAAAATAATTAATAATTTTCATTCTATATTTAATTCATAAGAGTCCGTCTTTTTTACGATTATGTAATAAAAATGAAAAGGATTAAAAAGGAAAATAAATACCTAGGAAAGTGAAGAGAAGGTTGGAGGTCGGCGTTGTTAAAATGGAAATAATCGTGGAGAGAAGACATCGTGGATCAGTTGTCGAGATTGCATCCTTGGGTGCTTGTTAATCAGGCGGGAGCGGAGAGGATTTCATTTTAGAAGCTTCTTCACTGGCCGTGGAGCACATACTGAAGGTGGCGACGCCGGCAACTAGTGTCGAACAAACGAAACAATAGTGTCACGTGACATCAATGCTGTTCTGCTATTGGTCAAATAATCCAAGGCATTAATTTAAAAAAAAAAAAATCTGGTGTGACTGGTCGCACAGCAAGAACCTTTCTCTTACCTTCGGTAATGAAAAGATGTTATCTGTGATTGTCACACCAGATTTTTTATGTCGACATATATTTATGTTTCCGCCAATATTTTAGAATTCAAGATGTAAAATTTATAAACATGGGTAAATATTTATATTTTGTTTCCATGGCAAATACCATAAAATAAACACATTATAAAAAAAGTAAGAATAAAAAGACACACAATTAGTTGATTTGTATATAATATAGTTTGTGATAATTATTTTTAACTTTGCCCATCAACCGTAGGTTGGCAGGGAAAGTTAATATAATCGTAAAAAAAACGAAATTTTTCTGAAGATGCCAAAATGCGTTTTGAGGTCCCCTGAATCCATTTAAGAAGTTTTTGGAATAATGTCTGTGTGTGTGTGTGTGTATGTCTGTGGTAATTTTTTTCGTCAACGAAATCTCAAAAACTATTTGATCAATTGTTTTGAAATTTTGCACCCATAAACTAGGGGTAGAGGCCAAGAACTGAAAAGCTTTTGGTAAACATCGGACCATTAGGGGGCGCTCTAGAGGGGGTCAAATATTTTTTTTCTTGAATAGTGGGTGGGCAAAGTTGTGCGCTCGGCTTAGTCCGACCCTTTATCATTTTTTCGATACTATAAAGGCGCTACAGGGGTCGAGGGTGGGTGAATGCAACCCCCCTCTCCAATCAGCTTGAGAGCAAAGTTATGGGATGGCAAATAAATTTGTAATTATTTTTTTTATAATAAAAAATAAATGATTTAAAAATAAAAATGTTTTCTCTTAAAGTATATAATAAAAAAATTCTATCATTTATTCGTTTTTTTTTTTTTTTTTTTTTTTTTTTTTTTTTTTTGGGCGCAAATTATAATCTTGGCCTCGGGCGCAAGTTTTCCTTGGTGCGGCCCTGATTATTGATGTTTGTAACATATTCTTTTGCATGTTTGTTGTTAAATGTAAATATATGTTTGCCATTTAATCTCAATTATTATAATGTAGAATGCAAGAGGGCTTATGTTTGTTTCCATGAATATGAATCTCATTGCTTCTCTAATCATCTATGAATATACAATCTTTATTACATATCTTGACTAACGAATTTAAGAGCAATATACAGAGAAGCGATATGTTGATCAACTTAAGGGGTTCAGGAGCGACGTCTAAACGTGCTTTAAAAAAAATATTGGGACATCGAGCTATAATTTTTTTTAATGATTTATAAAAAATTATCGTAATTAATTTTTTTGTTTTGAAGCAAAAACAAAAAACAATCTGTCCCAATAATCTTAATTTTTTTAAATTTAAAAATGAATTTATTGTTATTATTAATCACATATTAATTAAGAAATTTTTAAAATAAGCTTAGATGATTTATTTAAAATTCATCTGTCAAATTAGTTCAGCATTCTTGCAATAGATGGCAGGCTAGTCTAACAGCCGATCGCCTAATGGCCTATATTTATATTTTTATGCTTTTATAAAAGATACATAATATATAAAAACAATTATAAAGTATTTATTGTTAAAAGATCAATGAAAATCAACCAAATGCATTAAATATTATTAGCTACCATTCTGACATCTCTTGGCAAATTTTTGTATTACTTGATTTTTGGGCATACTTTTTTGACATTTACAACGCCCTCTTATCGGGAAAAACATGCGTAACCACTTCGCTCCTATTCCTCCTTAATAAATAATGGTGACGTTTTACTTATACTATTCAAAGGATTCAAACCCTCCTCAAAAGACTCCCTTTTTACCTGCGAGATATCGCCAAAAAATAATAAGAAGGATGGATGAACTAACATCTGGAGATGATTTTCAGACCAATTTATTTCCGCTATGGGTCAACGTTTCGGAGCCAAAACGATTCCTTCTTCAGGACCATGCGGGGCCAAGAAATCAAATAGGCCTCAATTTTGTCATTAAAAGTTGTGATTAATCACGCTAGTACACATGTAGTTAAAGGCAATGGAGCCAAACGAAGAATGATTGAATCATATAGCTATAGTATTAGAGCCCTATGCCAAAGATAAGAGGGAATATAAATTTCAAAAATTTTATAAAAAAATTGTTTTCTGTTTTTAATTATTTGAAATTAATATACACTTTAAATTAGAATATATATACAAAAAAAAACGTGAAGATTCATCAAAATCTCGACATCGACATTTTGACATGAATCCAATACTTTCTCTCTATATATATATTACATATATACATAGGTAAGAAAGTAAAACATTGTGTGGTTTTATGAAACCACGATGCAAGTGAAACTTTTTTTTTCGGATCGTATGCGTTTAACTAAAGATTTTCAGAAAATTATTCAATTAAGGGTATTAAAATCGCGCTTTTAATCTTAACTTAATAATTGGAAAATGGGAAATCAATAGACGCGTGTTAAAAACTGAGAACAATATTTATTTAGTAATTGAAGATTTGAATCATTTTAAATTATTTTAAAAATTATATTTTATCAATTTAAAAATTGAATAATTAAATCTCACAATTATTTTTTTATAATTCGTCATATATATTGAATTTCAACTTTCCTATTTTTGTCGTCACGGCTTGTGACGTCATGGCTTTTAACCCATTTTAAATCTAAAATCAACAATTTGTTTTATCTTAATCTTTACCTCTTAAAATGTATTTTCACATTTGATTAAATTAACTTTAATATTGATCCAATCACCTTCTTTTTTTTAGAGAACTTTACGAAACTTTAGGGAAGATAAGAAGAAATCAAACCGCTAACGACTCTAATTAAAGGAATTAACTCTAGAAGTAGCATGTTCGGCAGGTAGAACAAGTTACATTTTCGACCTCCTTCCTAGATAATGAATTCATAGCTAAAAGAATAAATTAGTTAATCATGAAACTACGTGTTGGAAGCTTCTATTTAATTCTTCTAGCGTTGAGCCTTTCACTACCAATCCGTCTGAGTCGGAGAGCTGGCGACAAAAATGGACAAGAGTTTATATTTTCAGAATAGGTTGCATTTTAGTGATGGAAATAGAATATAAAATAGGAATCTACCAGTCAGACAGCGAAATGTTGGGGCACATCCAGTCAGTGCTAGTTCAAACCTGTCAAAAAAAAGCAAACGTGTGGGGCCTGGTCAAGACTTCGTCTAATCTCCCCCTTCCTACCCCGCCGCTCGGGCGCTGGGAACGCATTTTTGTTAGGAACGCGTTTTTGTTACGTTACATTTTATCCCAATTCACCCTGCGTAAGCCGCGTTAAAGAACTTAGTTCCAAAAATAACGTAACGCAAAGAGTTTTCCGAAGGATGAAACTTTCCAAAATAATAGTAAAAACTGTGATGTGATTATAGTGGAGAATTGGAGATAAAATCACATCACAGCCACAACCTCAAAAGCAACTAATAATAAAAACTATAAAGTTTATAAAATAATAAATAATATGTAAATTAAATTGTACGCTGGGTATGTGAGATTGGAGTCGGGAGGAATACCCGTAAAAACAGCATTGTCGAACACCTTTGCACTTTCGTTTTAAGCAGACGTTTCGGTAACCATAACGGTTGCCATCTTTCAATTGGCACTGAAGATGGCAACCGTTATGGTTACCGAACCTCTGCTTAAAATGAAAGTGTAAAGGTGTTCGACAACGCTTGTTTTATTCCTCCCGACTCCAATAATAAGTCAGCCAACAGTCGATGAAAGTGAGAATGCTACTACCTATAGTACAGTACAATTTTCTCCAAAGACGGGCAAGCCCCTATATCCAAAAAAAAAGTTTCCCTTTAACGCCAAATTGTTCTATTCCCTCCCCGTAGTATGTAATAAAAAGTTACAGTATTTTAAGCTTCGGGTTATTGCGTGAGGGGGGCGGGAAGTGGTGAAATGATAGTTTTTCGCAAATATCTCAAAAACAATGCGGGTTTTCCGCAAAAAAATAAAATCAAAGAGTCTGCAACAAAGATGGTTTGATATCATTCTGAGAGATTGGCCTCAATTATGAAATAAGAAAGGCGCTAAGAGGTCTCTCTTCTGGTTAAACCCGTACTGAGGCGAGATTTCTTCCTTCCTAAGTAAGTATATAATCAAATTTAGCTGAGCCCCCGGGTGTGGCGTAGTAGGTAGCGTGCCTACCTCCTATACCCAAACGTCACGGGTTCGGACCCAGGCAGTCCGATGATTTTATTTAAGCCATCTGGATACCAAATGGCTTAAAATAGAAATGCCTGAACCCATAATAGATAATATTATATTACAACGGTTATCGTCAAAGTCTTAAATGGCCTAAGTTGCCGAAAAGACTGTGTGAATGTGTGTGTGAGTGTGAGTGTGAATGAGAAAAAAAGTGTGAATGCTTTTTATTATAAAAAAAAAAAAAAAAAAAAAAAAAATTTAGCTGAATGTATATTTAAAATTTTTTAAATTCGATTAAAATTGAAAAATATAAAATAAAAGAAAAAATATATTTCTAGCCCATATAATTAAATATTATCAATGTGAAGAGAAGAAAATGTCGTTGGGGGGGGGGGGGGGGGGGGGGGGTTGAACATGTGGGCAGAGAGAGAGAGACAATGACGTTTTGAAGAAGGGAGAAAAACGATTGAGACTCTCGACTTCGGTGTCCGGGGTTCCTCTTTGGGAACCTGGACCCGGACTCGTGGGCGCATGCGTGCAATTGCGGGTGAGGGGAAGTCAAGGCAAACAATCCCAGCGCACTCCCGAGTCCCGACCAGCCCAACAGTTGGAGACCAGCCCGTGTCACGTTCACTAAGAAAAATCAAAAACACAATCAAATAATAATAATTAAGAAGGGACAGTTAGAGAGAGTTGTGACAGGGAAAAATAAATCCGCGCATTACGGTGTTTGTGTATCTGTCTGTGCCCAGGACGTTTACTGTCGGCATCATGTGAAAAACAGGCAGGGGGTGAGTTTGCACACACAACTCACCTAATATTCATCACTTGTCAATCTCCTTCATGTCGTTTTGTGACTTTTCTATCATGACACCTCATAAAAAAAGCCTCCAGCTGACGTTTGCTTACAAATTTTCTCGTTTTTATTCCTCCTAGGGCATGGTGTTTAGGGATATTAAGTCCATTGAAATTTGCCTATTTCGCTTATTACGTTATTAAATTTATCACATCTACCTGTAGAACTTGCAAGGAAAAAAATCCCTCCCATTTTTCTTGACATCCAATAATTAATTTCTTTTAATATAAAAAAAAAAATGGTATTTTTTGAACTTGATATTTATCGTTAAAAAAAAAAACATTTTTAATTCCGATATGATTAAATATCTATTGATTTTGTTTGTTTTCTTTATTACATTTCCTTATTCGATTAATTTTTTTTTTAAACTTTCAAATAATGAAAGGAATATTTTATGAGCACGTGTAAATGCAAAGGATCAGGATTCACAAGAGCGGATCATTGCGTGTCAAGAGTGGAGCCCATAAAGGCAACAGATGGATTGAAAGAGGGAAAATGTCAAGAGAATCCAACACGAAACAAGCTGACATGGGCAAATCTCCCGACGGATTTCCAAAGTTACCAATTGAAGAACGAATCGATTTACAATTGAATTGCTCGCCTGCAAATTTCCAAAAATATCCCCCCTTCACAATCAATTTTAAAAAATTTTGATTCTAGTCTGTTCAGTTCGGGTGGTTCCCAACCTTTTTTGGCCCATTACCCTTTTCTGGAGGTTGTCGAACACCCCTTTTCATTTAATTTTTCGACTAATAGCAAAAAATTAATATAATATTTTGTATATAGGAAAATTTTCACGGCGGCCCTAAGAGAACAGCACAGTTTGGAAGGACTGGTATATCTGCTAAACATAACTTTACATGGTTCAAATTGAATCAAATTCATGCATCTGTGATCTGCAATCTGCATTTACGTACAAAATATGATTTAAAATTTTTAACAAATTTACTTAAAAGGAAAAATCTGCGTGACTGGCGCAGGCACACAACTTTCTCTTACCTTCGGTAATCGAAAGTTGAAAATTGTGCTTGTCACACCAGATTTTGTGTCGACATATATTTAGTTTCCGACGGTATTAAAGTACATTCTATTTTCAAGATGTACAATTTATGGTTTGGCAAAATATTTATGATTTTTGTAATCCATGGCAACCATTTCTCCTATCTTTTCATGGAATACAAGAGTAAAGTGGTCTTCAGAAAATTTCAATGACAAATTATGAGAATTACACATTTTATTGAGAATCTAAAAAATTAATTGATTTTTGAATTTAAAAAAAAACGTTGGAGTGAATTGTGAGAAAATCGGAAAAAACTGAAAGTGCATCAGTAAAGTACTAGTAATTTCTTGGTCGATTTTGTTCAAAAAGCTTGGTGTCACGTCCCATGGGGGTGCCTAACTTAAATATAAAATTTCAACCTCCTAGCTCTTTTCGTTCTCGAGATATTTTGTTCACAGACAGACAGACACACACACACACACACAGAGACAGACCATGTCGCGAAAACCATCCAATACTTTCTCTCTCTATATAAACATATATATAGAAAAGAGAAAAAGCAAAAAAAAAAAAAAAAAAAAAAAAAAAAAAAAAAAAAAAATGGATCTTTTTTCGGTCAATCTTTATTTTTAATGAAAACAAAAGTGACGTTTCAAATCTAGATTGGAATTATCTTCAGACTTTTTTATTTTTATGATAATATTTTGTCCTCTTCTATTCTGCACCATCCTGTAAATAGGAGATTTTTCTCTTTGATTTTTGTTCTTTTAAATTTAGTAAACCAATAATTTTTCCCTTTTGAAAAGTTATAGGA
>JAKCPI010016989.1:0-10617 GCA_023213315.1 Euborellia annulipes | reverse complement strand
TTTTTTTTGTTGACATGCAAAAATGCGTTCAAAATTTTTTTGGTTTTCTCTCACTAAGGCTTTGTTAAAAGTAGAGGGCTAGATGATTTTTTTTACATCATAAATAATCCTTTATATATAAGAGCTCGAGAAAGAATGTTATTATAAATAGAAATATTCTTTATTACATGAGGCTATAAAGACACATATGACGTCAGAGAAGTCGAAGGTGGCACCAGCTGTCGGCTGTTTGAGAGTAACATGTCAGCAATGTGTTTATAAACAGTGAATTCTCAATACTTGGCGATACTTTATGTCTTTCGAGTATTAGGCCTACAGGACAATGGGAATATTAAAATTGTAGTTAGAAAATGAATAGAGACCACGAGTTATCCGAGCCTGGCCTGGGGATTGCTTCTGTTTTTACTTTCTCTTACCCTATATGGACCCTGTTATGCAATGGTGTGTCAAAGACCAAAAAATTCAAATATGAGTTAAGCACTGAATATTGTTTCAAATGCTTTAATTAATAGTATTTTTTATGAAATATGTCCTAAAAAAATTTATATTTAATGTTACTTGCACAATTGACAAAAATCATATATATATATATAATTCACTAATGTCCGTCTGTCTGTCTGTCCGTCTGTCACGGTCTATTTAGGCAACTTCCCGTTGGAATTTTGAAATGAAATTTTTTATGCATAAAGAGGACCTTCTCGGGATTACAGGAAAATTATTTTAATCCCGAAATTCCTATAACTTTTCAAAGGGGGAAAAATTATTAGTTTACTAAATTTAAAGAACAAAAATCAAAGAGAAAAATCTCCTATTTACAGGATGGTCAGAATAGAAGAGGACAAAATATTATCATAAAAATAAAAAAGTCTGAAGATAATTCCAATCTAGATTTGAAACGTCACTTTTGTTTTCATTAAATAAAGATTGACCGAAAAAAGATCCATTTTTTTTTTTTTTACTTTCTCTTACCTCTATATATATGTTTATATAGAGAGAGAAAGTATTGGATGGTTTTCGCGACATGGTCTGTCTCTCTCTGTGTGTGTGTGTGTGTGTGCTGTCTGTCTGTGAACAAAATATCTCGAGAACGAAAAGAGTTAGGAGGTTAAAATTTTATATTTAACTTAGGTACCTTCCCATGGGACGTCAACAAGAAGCTTTTGAACAAAATCGACCAAAGAGTACTAGTACTTTACTGATGCACTTTTTCAGTTTTTTTCAATTTTCTCTACAATTTGCTCCAACGATTTTTTTTTAAATTCAAAAATCAATTAATCTTTTAGATTCTCAATAAAATGTATATTCTCATTTTGTCATTGAAATTTTCTGAAGACCACTTTACTCTTGTACTCCATAGAAAAGATAGGAGAAATGGTTGCCATGGTTACAAAATATAAATATTTTGCCAAACATAAATTGTACATCTTGAAAATAGAATGTACTGTACCGTCGGAAACTAAATATATGTCGACACAAAAAATCTGGTGTGACAAGCACAGTACACAACTTTCGATTACCGAAGGTAAGAGAAAGTTGTGTGCTATGCGCCAGTCACACCAGATTTTTAACTTTGAAATAAATTTGTTAAAAATTTTAAATCATATTTTGTACGTAAATGCAGATGCAGATCACAGATGCATGAATTTGATTCAATTTGAACCATGTAAAGTTATGTTTAGCAGATATACCAGTCTTTTTCCAAACTGTGCTGTTCTCTTAGGGCGCCGTGAAAATTTTCCTATACAAAATATTATATTAATTTTTTGCTATTAGTCGAAAAATTAAATGAAAAGGGGGTGGTGTTCGACAACCTCCAGAAAGGGGCAATGGGCCAAAAAAGGTTGGGAACCACCGAACTAGACAGACTAGAATCAAAATTTTTTAAAATTGATTGTGAAGGGGATATTTTGGAAATTTGCAGGCGAGCAATTCAATTGTAAATCGATTCGTTCTTCAATTGGTAGCTTTGGAAATCCGTCAAGAGATTTGCCATGTCAGCTTGTTTCGTGTTGGATTCACTTGACATTTTCCCTCTTTCAATCCATCTGTTGCCTTTATGGGCTCCACTCTTGACACGCAATGATCCGCTCTTGTGAATCCTGATCCTTTGCATTTACACGTGCTCATAAAATATTCCTTTCATTATTTGAAAGTTTAAAAAAAAAATTAATCGAATAAGGAAATGTAATAAAGAAAACAAACAAAATCAATAGATATTTAATCATATCGAATTAAAAATGTTTTTTTTTTTAACGATAAATATCAAGTTCAAAAAATACCATTTTTTTTTATATTAAAAGAAATTAATTATTGGATGTCAAGAAAAATGGGAGGGATTTTTTTCCTTGCAAGTTCTACAGGTAGATGTGATAAATTTAATAACGTAATAAGCGAAATAGGCAAATTTCAATGGACTTAATATCCTAAACACCATGCCCTAGGAGGGAATAAAAACGAGAAAATTTGTAAGCAAACGTCAGCTGGAGGCTTTTTTATGAGGTGTCATGATAGAAAAGTCACAAAACGACATGAAGGAGATTGACAAGTGATGAATATTAGGTGAGTTGTGTCGTGCAAACTCACCCCTGCCTGTTTTTCACATGATGCCGACGTAAACGTCCTGGGCACAGACAGATACACAAACACCGTAATGCGCGGATTTATTTTTCCCTATCTAACTCTCTCTCTAACTGTCCCTTCTTAATTATTATTATTTGATTGTGTTTGATTTTTCTTAGTGAACGGGACACGGGCTGGTCTCCAACTGTTGGGCTGGTCGGGACTCGGGAGTGTTTGCCTTGACTTCCCCTCACCGCAATTGCACGCATGCGCCCACGAGTCCCGGGTCCAGGTTCCCCCAAGGAACCCCCGGACACCGAGTGCGAGTCTCAATCGTTTTTCTCCTTCTTCAAAACGTCATTGTCTCTCTCTCTCTCTGCCCACATGTTCAACCCCCCCCCCCAACGACATTTTCTTCTCTTCACATTGATAATATTTAATTATATGGGCTAGAAATATATTTTTCCTTTTATTTTATATTTTTCAATTTTAATCGAATTTAAAAATTTTAAATATACATTCAGCTAAATTTTTTTTTTTTTTTTTTTTTTTATAATAAAAAGCATTCACACTTTTTTCTCATTCACACTCACACTCACACACACATTCACACAGTCTTTTCGGCAACTTAGGCCATTTAAGACTTTGACGATAACCGTTGTAATATAATATTATCTATTATGGGTTCAGGCATTTCTATTTAAGCCATCTGGTATCCAGATGGCTTAAATAAAATCATCGGACTGCCTGGGTCCGAACCCGCGACGTTTGGTATAGGAGGTAGGCACGCTACCTACTACGCCACACCCGGGGGCTCAGCTAAATTTGATTATATACTTACTTAGGAAGGAAGAAATCTCGCCTCAGTACGGGTTTAACCAGAAGAGAGACCTCTTAGCGCCTTTCTTATTTCATAATTGAGGCCAATCTCTCAGAATGATATCAAACCATCTTTGTTGCAGACTCTTTGATTTTATTTTTTTGCGGAAACCCGCATTGTTTTTGAGATATTTGCGAAAAACTATCATTTCACCACTTCCCGCCCCCTCACGCAATAACCCGAAGCTTAAAATACTGTAACTTTTTATTACATACTACGGGGAGGGAATAGAACAATTTGGCGTTAAAGGGAAACTTTTTTTTTTGGATATAGGGGCTTGCCCGTCTTTGGAGAAAATTGTACTGTACTATAGGTAGTAGCATTCTCACTTTCATCGACTGTTGGCTGACTTATTATTGGAGTCGGGAGGAATAAAACAAGCGTTGTCGAACACCTTTACACTTTCATTTTAAGCAGAGGTTTCGGTAACCATAACGGTTGCCATCTTCAGTGCCAATTGAAAGATGGCAACCGTTATGGTTACCGAAACGTCTGCTTAAAATGAAAGTGTAAAGGTGTTCGACAATGCTGTTTTTACGGGTATTCCTCCCGACTCCAATCTCACATACCCAGCGTACAATTTAATTTACATATTATTTATTATTTTATAAACTTTATAGTTTTTATTATTAGTTGCTTTTGAGGTTGTGGCTGTGATGTGATTTTATCTCCAATTCTCCACTATAATCACATCACAGTTTTTACTATTATTTTGGAAAGTTTCATCCTTCGGAAAACTCTTTGCGTTACGTTATTTTTGGAACTAAGTTCTTTAACGCGGCTTACGCAGGGTGAATTGGGATAAAATGTAACGTAACAAAAACGCGTTCCTAACAAAAATGCGTTCCCAGCGCCCGAGCGGCGGGGTAGGAAGGGGGAGATTAGACGAAGTCTTGACCAGGCCCCACACGTTTGCTTTTTTTGACAGGTTTGAACTAGCACTGACTGGATGTGCCCCAACATTTCGCTGTCTGACTGGTAGATTCCTATTTTATATTCTATTTCCATCACTAAAATGCAACCTATTCTGAAAATATAAACTCTTGTCCATTTTTGTCGCCAGCTCTCCGACTCAGACGGATTGGTAGTGAAAGGCTCAACGCTAGAAGAATTAAATAGAAGCTTCCAACACGTAGTTTCATGATTAACTAATTTATTCTTTTAGCTATGAATTCATTATCTAGGAAGGAGGTCGAAAATGTAACTTGTTCTACCTGCCGAACATGCTACTTCTAGAGTTAATTCCTTTAATTAGAGTCGTTAGCGGTTTGATTTCTTCTTATCTTCCCTAAAGTTTCGTAAAGTTCTCTAAAAAAAAAGAAGGTGATTGGATCAATATTAAAGTTAATTTAATCAAATGTGAAAATACATTTTAAGAGGTAAAGATTAAGATAAAACAAATTTGATTTTAGATTTAAAATGGGTTAAAAGCCATGACGTCACAAGCCGTGACGACAAAAATAGGAAAGTTGAAATTCAATATATATGACGAATTATAAAAAAATAATTGTGAGATTTAATTATTCAATTTTTAAATTGATAAAATATAATTTTTAAAATAATTTAAAATGATTCAAATCTTCAATTACTAAATAAATGTTCTCAGTTTTTAACACGCGTCTATTGATTTCCCATTTTCCAATTATTAAGTTAAGATTAAAAGCGCGATTTTAATACCCTTAATTGAATAATTTTCTGAAAATCTTTAGTTAAACGCATACGATCCGAAAAAAAAAAGTTTCACTTGCATCGTGGTTTCATAAAACCACACAATGTTTTTTTACTTTCCTTACCTATGTATATATGTAATATATATATAGAGAGAAAGTATTGGATTCATGTCAAAAATTCGATGTCGAGATTTTGATGAATCTTCACGTTTTTTTTATATATATATTCTAATTTAAAGTGTATATTAATTTCAAATAATTAAAAACAGAAAACAATTTTTTTATAAAATTTTTAAATTTATATTCCCTCTTATCTTTGGCATAGGCCTCTAATACTATAGCTATATGATTCAATCATTCTTCGTTTGGCTCCATTGCCTTTAACTACATGTGTACTAGCGTGATTAATCACAACTTTTAATGACAAAATTGAGGCCTATTTGATTTCTTGGCCCCGCATGGTCCTGAAGAAGGAATCGTTTTGGCTCCGAAACGTTGACCCATAGCGGAAATAAATTGGTCTGAAAATCATCTCCAGATTTTATTTATTCATCCTTCTTATTATTTTTTGGCGATATCTCGCAGGTAAAAAGGAGTCTTTTGGGAGGGTTTGAATCCTTTGAATAGTATAAGTAAAACGTCACCATTATTTATTAAGAAGGAATAGGAGCGAAGTGGATACGCATGTTTTTCCCGATAAGAGGGCGTTGTGTGTCACAAAAAGTATGCCCAAAAATCAAGTAATACAAAAATTTGCCAAGAGATGTCAGAATGGTAGCTAATAATATTTAATGCATTTGGTTGATTTTCATTGATCTTTTAACAATAAATACTTTATAATTGTTTTTATATATTATGTATCTTTTATAAAAGCATAAAAATATATAAATATAGGCCATTAGGCGATCGGCTGTTAGACTAGCCTGCCATCTATTGCAAGAATGCTGAACTAATTTGACAGATGAATTTTAAATAAATCATCTAAGCTTATTTTAAAAATTTCTTAATTAATATGTGATTAATAATAACAATAAATTCATTTTTAAATTTAAAAAAATTAAGATTATTGGGACAGATTGTTTTTTGTTTTTGCTTCAAAACAAAAAAATTAATTACGATAATTTTTTTATAAATCATTAAAAAAATTATAGCTCGATGTCCCAATATTTTTTTTAAAGCACGTTTAGACGTCGCTCCTGAACCCCCCTTAAGTTGATCAACATATCGCTTCTCTGTATATTGCTCTTAAATTCGTTAGTCAAGATATGTAATAAAGATTGTATATTCATAGATGATTAGAGAAGCAATGAGATTCATATTCATGGAAACAAACATAAGCCCTCTTGCATTCTACATTATAATAATTGAGATTAAATGGCAAACATATATTTACATTTAACAACAAAACATGCAAAAGAATATGTTACAAACATCAATAATCAGGGCCGCACCAAGGAAAACTTGCGCCCGAGGCCAAGATTATAATTTGCGCCCAAAAAAAAAAAAAAAAAAAAAAAAAAAAAAAAAAAAAAAAAAACGAATAAATGATAGAATTTTTTTATTATATACTTTAAGAGAAAACATTTTTATTTTTAAATCATTTATTTTTTATTATAAAAAAATAATTACAAATTTATTTGCCATCCCATAACTTTGCTCTCAAGCTGATTGGAGAGGGGGGGTGCATTCACCCACCCTCGACCCCTGTAGCGCCTTTATAGTATCGAAAAAATGATAAAGGGTCGGACTAAGCCGAGCGCACAACTTTGCCCACCCACTATTCAAGAAAAAAATATTTGACCCCCTCTAGAGCGCCCCCTAATGGTCCGATGTTTACCAAAAGCTTTTCAGTTCTTGGCCTCTACCCCTAGTTTATGGGTGCAAAATTTCAAAACAATTGATCAAATAGTTTTTGAGATTTCGTTGACGAAAAAAATTACCACAGACATACACACACACACACACAGACATTATTCCAAAAACTTCTTAAATGGATTCAGGGGACCTCAAAACGCATTTTGGCATCTACAGAAAAATTTCGATTTTTTTACGATTATATTAACTTTCCCTGCCAACCTACGGTTGATGGGCAAAGTTAAAAATAATTATCACAAACTATATTATATACAAATCAACTAATTGTGTGTCTTTTTATTCTTACTTTTTTTATAATGTGTTTATTTTATGGTATTTGCCATGGAAACAAAATATAAATATTTACCCATGTTTATAAATTTTACATCTTGAATTCTAAAATATTGGCGGAAACATAAATATATGTCGACATAAAAAATCTGGTGTGACAATCACAGATAACATCTTTTCATTACCGAAGGTAAGAGAAAGTTCTTTGCTGTGCGACCAGTCACACCAGATTTTTTTTTAAATTAATGCCTTGGATTATTTGACCAATAGCAGAACAGCATTGATGTCACGTGACACTATTGTTTCGTTTGTTCGACACTAGTTGCCGGCGTCGCCACCTTCAGTATGTGCTCCACGGCCAGTGAAGAAGCTTCTAAAATGAAATCCTCTCCGCTCCCGCCTGATTAACAAGCACCCAAGGATGCAATCTCGACAACTGATCCACGATGTCTTCTCTCCACGATTATTTCCATTTTAACAACGCCGACCTCCAACCTTCTCTTCACTTTCCTAGGTATTTATTTTCCTTTTTAATCCTTTTCATTTTTATTACATAATCGTAAAAAGACGGACTCTTATGAATTAAATATAGAATGAAAATTATTAATTATTTTGAATATGCTTTTTTCGTTTTATAAGTATTCTCATCTGTACCCAAAATAAAAAAATAATATCAAATTAAAAAGATAATTAAACATGAGTGTGAGTAAATAGATAATTTTTTTTCATCAAAATTGATGGAGATGATTCTAGAAACCTCTGCATATGAGAGTGTGGGGATAAGAGTCAATGAATATAACTATGGTGTTTTCGTTCTCTCTCTCTGTGCGAAAGTAGCGCTCTACTTTATCTCTTTCTAGGCCATTCATGTGTTGTTGGTTGAGTGTCGTTCGATTTGTTCATCTTCAGAAATTTATATTTGTTTTCTATTATTAGATCTATTTTTATTCGTTTTACAAGTCATGTTAATTTTATATTTTAAATAATATTAGCTGAGATTTTTTAATTTATTATTTTTATTTTATTTGTAATGCCTAATTACATCTAAAAAAAAAATTTCTATATTTTCTCCTCAATTTTTATGGATTCAAAAAGTATTGATTTATATAAATTAAAATCCTATATTTATTTATTATTTATAAAATCTGGTGTGATTGACCGCACGTCACACAATTTTCTCTTACTTTTGGTAATCGAAACGCTATCGTTATAATAAACAAAGGTTAAGGGCGGATACAAGGGGGGGGTTAAAGGTGGCTATTTAAAAAAAGGTTTCCAATTTTGGGGAAAAAATGAAGGGAGCGAATTTTGAGAAAATTTCCCATGTTTATAAATTTTACATCTTGAATTCTAATGTACAGTAGGGGCAATATTAAGTCCCACCCATGTGTTTTCTACTTGGGATTATTTAATTTTTTTTCTAAACGTTTAGCCGTGTTTAACACCACTAAAGGCCAATTCAAACTAGGTCGTGCCGCTGCCGTGTCCCTGCCGTGCGATGCCGTCGGCCGTAAACGGACTTGCTACTTACATAGCATTGGAGAGCGGGAGACGGCACGTGCCGTGGAAATTGACCTTTTAAATCACCTCAGATTGTATTGAAACTGGAATATTTCTATATATTTTAACTATCTGCATTTAAGATGCGCATCTCGAAAAACCGTTAAAACAGGATTGACTCGAGGCGGCAAGAGATGGCGTTAGTGTTCCTCATAGGAATATAAGAGACTTTTTCCATTTCATTCTAGAGCTTCCAGCTAATTAATTAAAGGCAAAAAATTAATTATTCTTTAACACAATGATTACTAATTTAATTATCTACAACTTATAGAGCTCGCCCTCGGGGCATGGCGTAGAGGTTAGCGTGCTAACCTCGTATACCAAACGTCGCGGGTTCGGACCCCAGGCAGTCCGATGATTTTATTTAAGCCAATTGGATACCAAATGGCTTAAATAAAATGCCTGGACCCCTATATGTATATTTATATAATAACGGTTATCGTCTAAAGTCTTAAATGGCCTGAGTTGCCGAAAAAGACTGTGTGAATGTGTGTGTGAGTGTGAGTGTGAATGAGAAAAAAGTGTGAATGTTCTTTTATAAAAAAAAAAAAAAAAAAAAAAAAAACTTATAGAGCTCCTTTTTTTTAAAATATCTTTTATTTAATGCGATTAATCTAAAAAAAATTTTTTCGAAAATCAAAAAAAGGGCTTCTATAAGTTGTAGATATTTCAAATAGCTTTAATTTAAAAAAAATTGAGGTCGATAGCTTCAAAATTGTGGCGGCTGGAAAGTGCCAAAATTAGCACCCCGAGACGCGCACCTCAAGGGGTGGTGTCTTAAAAAAAATCTTGAAAATTCAAAATTAGAATTTATTTTTTTCTATATCTCTAAAAGGTGAATGGGGCAAAACTGATGGCATTTTTTGATTCAGCGCTACCCATATACTCAAGAATAGCTCATACTCCGAAAAATTCACTGTTGAACAGTGTTATTTATGAAACAATTTAAGATATTTTAATGAATTGTAAAATTTATTTTTATGATAATATGTTTACGATATTTTATTTTTTAAATTCTTTTATATATCTTTTATGCGCCCTTTGACCTGTTGCCCCCCCTCCCCGCATTGCGAGGTCTGCAGGAGTGTATATCATGTATACATGTATATCAAGGGCGGATATAGGGGGGGGGGGGGGGGCGGTAAGGGGTAGATCTATCCCCCCCTCCCCCGAGATTTGAGAAAAATTTTTTTTGGGAAAAAAATTTTATTTTAAAAAAATGAAACTTTTATTATATCACTACGAATTTTTTGGTTCATCTATCAGCATGTCACTTTGAAACGAGGTGGCGTAAAAAGCCATGACGTAAAAGGCCATGACGTAAAAGCCATGACGTAAAAAGCCATGACGCTAAGAGCCATGACGTCACAATCCATGACGACAAAAATAAGAAAGTTGAAATTTAATATATATAATGGATTATAAAAAAAATAATTGTGAGATTTAATAATTCAATTTTTAAATTGATAAAATATAATTTTTTTAAAATAATTTAAAATATTCAAATCTTCAATCTATATAATACTGTAATATATATAATCCAGGGGGGCGAAGCCCTCATAGCTAGCCCCGCCGCCCGCCTTCGGCGGGCAGCGTGACAAATACTAAATAAATATTGTTCACGATTTTTTAACATGCGTCTATTGATTTCCTATTTTCCAATTATTAAATTAAGATTAAAAACCCGGTTTTAATGTTAACCTTATTCTGAATAATTTTTTGAAAATTTTCAGTTAAACGCCTACGATCCGAAAAAAGTTTCACTTGCAGCCGTGGTTTCATAAAACCACACAATGATTTTTT
>JAKCPI010016988.1:0-21081 GCA_023213315.1 Euborellia annulipes | reverse complement strand
GTTTTCATTGGATTATATATAATTTTTGTTGTCAATTGTGCAAGTAACATTAAATATAAATTTTTTAGGACATATTTCATAAAAAAATATTATTAATTATAACATTTGAAACAATATTCCGTGCTTAACTCAATTTTTAATTTTTTTGGCGCTTGACACACTAATGCATAACAGGGTCCATATAATATTCGGTAATAATAAAGATTTTATTTTTTTTTTTTACTAAATAGGTTTAAATTCCAAATCCTTTTTATTCTTTCTTTTCTCTCTTTACGATAATTTAAAATTACTTATTATTAGTCCATTTTATAACACATTGATAGCTTTGAAATTCAAGCAAATGACTCGATAAGCCTGCGTTCCTTTTTGTCGTAAAATCGGGAGCGATCCTTTCTTCCCCCCTCCCCCTCTCCCCCTCCCCAACTCCTTCTTCCATAAAGGCTCTTTTTCTTGCCTCCTTCTTTTCCCCCCAATCCTTTTCGATTTCATCCATCTCTTTTTTTATCCTCTCGACGCTTCAATTAGTTCCGTTAATTCGCTTTTTTTATACTTCCTTATCGTTCAATATAACACCTTTTTTTAGGTGTTTTTTTTTCTCGTTTTATTATCTTATAGATCCATACTTTTTTTTTTTATTTCTTCATTAGTAGTTTTTGTTTAGAATAAGAAAAAAAAATTATGAATATAAAGTGATAAAATTAATTTTTTTAGTTTCTTGCACAGACGACATGCCAAATGGAGAGTGTTAAATTGATATTAAAGTAGATAAGTTGTTCCCGAGTAAAAATGATTAAAAATGATCGAGGGATCCACACGCCCGCAGCAGGTCTGCATAGTGAACCTTGAGGGACATCTTTTATTTTTATAGGATTTTATATATAAAGAATCTTTATTAAATTTAATAAAATTTGACCATAAAACTATGAAATCAATCATTTGGCCAAATGATGGAAGAGGGTCAGATTTTTTTTTCTAATTGGCTCGGCGCTCAGAGATCAGGCAAGGAGCCTGGAGTTAAGTCTTGGCTTGCCTTCTTTTCTCGCACGAAAAGTTACTATATCGCTCTTATTTTGCAATCGAGGCGTGATCCTATATGACGGTAAGTAAATTTTTATTAAAATTAGGAAGTTTTCAGGGAGAATTCACCCTCCCTTCCCATTATTATTCTAAAAGAGGTGGCGGTAAGCCAATTTGATCGAGATATATGCCAAAATAAGGAAAATTTTGAAGAAATACAAGGACCACATTAACCATTAAAAATATATATTTTTACTTACTTTTTTGGGTTTTTTCTTTCTCCATTGTAATTTAGATGACAAAAACCTTGCGCATGACCTATTCTGATTGAGATAAGTAAAGAAATTTATTAAATGGAGTTGAAAATATAAAAAATAATTTTATCGAAAATTGTTTATTTTTTTTTTTTTTAATAAACAATGATAAAGGGGCTAACTTCAGATGATAATTGAAAAAAAAAAAAACAAAGAATAATTTTTTCGGTTAATCTTCAGAATAAAGTGCCAAGCCTTCGCACTGGCTGACTAGTTTACACTTTTGACCACTTTTGACATTAGCTCAACATTCATGAATCTTTCGTTTTTTTTTTTCATTTAGGCATGCTATTTGTTTTGTCACTAAGGCCGAGAATTCCCTAGTTTTTTTAAATTTTCTTTAATCGAAGGAAACCGAACTGCAACCGAAGGACCGAAACAATTAGGTCGTGTCCCCTGAAGTTGTTTTGTCACTAGTGTCGACTTCGGTTCGGTTTCGGATCGGTTCGGCTCGTCTCAGGTCGGTTCGAAACCATCCAGTTAGAAGCTATTCGGTAGCCCTTAAAAATAAATTTTCGGGCCCGAAGGGTCCGAAAATTTTTTTTAAAAGCTACCGAATCGCTTCTAACTGGATGGTTTTGAACCGAACTGAGCCGAGCCGAACCAAACCGAACCGAACCGAAGCCGAGAATTCCCTAGTTGTTTTGAATTTTTTTCTAAAAATAAAATAACCGAACTTAAAACCGAAGGTCTCGAGCGCCTCCGGCGGCGCTCGGACAAGGGATCCCTGCAAGTTCTTTAAAATATTCTGGATGAATATTTTTAAATCTAAAACAGAACCTACCTTAATTAACCGAAGGTCTCGAGCCGCCTCCGGCGGCTCTCGGACAAGGGATCCCTGCAACTTCTTTAATATATTCTGGATGGATATTTTTTATTTAAATTTAAATATAAGAACCAAAAGACACGCCCTCGGGGCATGGCGTAGAGGTTAGCGTGCTAACCTCATATACCAAACGTCGCGGGTTCGGACCCCAGGCAGTCCGATGATTTTATTTAAGCCACTTGGATACCAAATGGCTTAAATAAGAATGCCTGGACCCCAAATAAATATAATTATTTATACAACGGTTATCGTCAAAGTCTTAAATGGCCTAAGTTGCCGAAAAGACTGTGTGAATGTGTGTGTGATTGAGAAAAAAGTGTGAATGTTTTAAAAAAAAAAAAAAAAAAAAAAAAAAAAAAAAAACCAAAAGACACGGGTCTCCATCGGTGGCCCGCGGACCCAAAGATGTTCTTAATAAGTGTAGCAAACTCGAGCCTTTTTACTAAAAAAAAAAAGTCAGTGAATACTTTAACTTTTAATACAACATGAAGTTAGCTCCTTTATCGTTCAATATTAAAAAAATAAACAATTTTCGATAAAATTATTTTTTATATTTTCAACTCTATTTAATAAATTTCTTTACTTATCTCAATCAGAATAGGTCAGACGCAAGGTTTTTGTCATCTAAATTACAATGGAGAAAGAAAAAACCCAAAAAAGTAAGTAAAAATATATATTTTTAATGGTTAATGTGGTCCTTGTATTTCTTCAAAATTTTCCTTATTTTGGCATATATCTCGATCAAATTGGCTTACCGCCACCTCTTTTAGAATAATAAAGGGAAGGGAGGGTGAATTCTCCCTGAAAACTTCCTAATTTTAATAAAAATTTACTTACCGTCATATAGGATTTAGCCCCCTAATTAATTGTTTTTACTTACATATATTAGAGTGGTTCTTATTTATAGACGTCAACATTTTTTTTAGAAATTTAATAGCATGTACCCGTAGATCTTTTCCAATGCATTAAAAAATAATCTCTACAAAATTTGAACTCATTTGTAAAACAGGAACACGGGGCCCATAGCCTTTGAACTTGAGAATTTTCAAAATTTTCTTAAAACTAAGCATTCCCTCTGTTTTCGTTCCCAAGGGATTAAATTAATTTCACATTCGAATAAAACTAGAAATTTATTAATTAGAATCTTTTATTGCTTAAAATTACCTTAAATAATACATAATTAATAGAACTAATAAGAAAAGATATATTTTTAATAATGCTTTAATTATGCTTAAAGCATTTGAATCTAACGTGTCAAAAGGGTAATTCAAACTCTCTTTAAATTCTTCCTCGTCCTTGGGCCCTAGCACAATGGTAGAGTATCCGCCTCTTCTGCTAGGGATCCAAATATATCTTGAATTCTGATTCTAAAGAGAGAAAGATTAATTTGTATCATCTGTCAACGTTCCTCAGCATAAATCTGTGATTATTAGAGCCATCCCGGCCCCCATCCCGTTAATGCACAATCAAACGCCCCCTGGACCCCCTTGCTCGCCGAAGGGGAGCAAATGCACAAAATTTATTCTTATTCACTATTTGGTAATTTTGCAATTGTTCGCCTAAGGCATGTGACTGGGTCAATTTAAAGCATATTGAGCTAGATTTTGATAAAAAAAATAATATAATAATCATAAATCAATTTTTTGCCCTCGGGTGCCTTGGTGTAGTGGTGTTAGCCTGCTAGCCATTTGTATCAAGCAAGGGTCGCGGGTTCGCTCCCCCAACAATTTATTTCTTTTTCAACCAAAATAATAAACTGAAGTCTAAATGGCCTTCGATGCCGAAAAAGATCTCAATGAAATTAGGAAAACATTTCTTAATTAATATGTGATATAATAACAATAAATTCATTTTTAAATTAAAAAAAAAAATTAAAGATTATAGGGACTGATTGTTTTTTTTGTATTTGTATAAAAAAAATTAATTACGATAATTTTTTACTAAATTATACTCGATTCCCATACTCTTAATTATTGTTTAAAAAAACCCATTAAAAATTCCTTATATAGACTGTTTTACTTTCTCTTACCTCTATATATATGTTAATATATATATAGAGAGAAAGTATTGGATTCATGTCAAAAATTCGATGTCGAGATTTTGATGGATCTTCACGTTTTGAGGTCCCCTGAATCCAAAAAAGTGGTTTTCGCGACATGGTCTGTCTGTGTGTCTGTGTGTGTGTGTGTGTGTGTGTGTGTGTGTGTGTGTGTGTGTTCAATTTTAAGCATGAAGGAATTGAGCTAGGAGGTTGAAATTTTATATTTAAGTTAAACACCCCCGGGACCGGAAAAATAAGCTTTTAATCAAAATCGGCCAAAGGGTACTAGTACTTTACTGATGTACTTTTTCAGTTTTTTTCAATTTTCTCAAAATTCGCTCCAACGATTTTTTTTAAAATTCAAAAATCAATTATTTTTTAGATGCTCTTTCAAATGTATATTCTCATTTTGCCCTCGAAATTGTTTGAAGCCCACTTTACTCTTGTGCTTCATAGAAAAGATAGGAGAAATGGTTGCCATGGTAACAAAATATAAATATTTTCCCATACTTATAAATTTTACATCTTGAATTCAAATATATCGGCGGAAACTCGGGAAATATATGCCGACACGAAAAATCTGGTGTGACAAGCACAGAACACAACTTTCGATTACCGAAGGTAAGAGAAAGTTGTGTGCTGTGCGACAGTCACACCAGATTTTTTTTAAGTACGTTTAGACGTCGCCCCTGAACCCCCTTAATTTAATTAATTGTTTAATTTGTACAGTACTTTGTATATTTGTACCCCCCCCCCCCCTGCTAAAAGGTATTAATATTTTGACTGAATCATTCTACACTGGGTCAAAAAGTCATCTAACTACGATTTTTCATTATTCTTTATATCGAATTTATTTAAACATCAAGTAATAAATAAGAGGTTTGTCTTCAAGGCTGACTTAAATTTCACAACAATCCGTTGAGAGGAACGGGATTTATTTTTAAATTTGATGCAAAAGAAACGACATCTCAAAAACATTGAAATTTTATTTATTCTCTTTGAATAAATTTACGTCATCACAACTCGGAATCTGTAAAAGCAGTCAACAAAATTTCCTTTGGCGCACGTTCCTTAGAAATATACATATCTATAATTGATTCAAATTTCAAATCATTTCTGAATTAATAAATAAATGATGCTGGAACGAGTCATAGTGTTTCCTTTCAAGTGAGACGAATACTTCGAGGGCGTAACGAGGCACTCCCTCCGGATCTGATTCTTTCCTAGGATATCATCAATATAATAGGCTTCAGATATTATTAATAAATTATTATAATAAAGAAATCTCATTAATATTTAATCGAATAGCTTATTTACGTATTTGGTGTAGTGAGATGAGAGGCAATTGGAGGGAATTTATAGTCCAACTTAAGCTGAGCTGAGCCTTTTTAAAAGAGAGTTAGTTTCTTATTATTTTTATGATAAATGTTCGATTTTTTTACCAAAATTTTTTAATTATCAAATGAATGATTAAAATAAATTATACAAACATATTTTTTGTTAAATGAATGATGATCATCCATGTTTTTATTATTTTATGGATGTGAAGCATAAATAATTGACATATTAATTTAAAAAAAAGAAACATCACTAAAAAAAAAAAAATAAACCACGAAATTAAAAAATTAGATGTTGGCTGTGTTTTCTTTGAAACTATTTTTACTTTCCTATACCTATATTAAAATATATAGAGAAAGTATTGTTTGATTTTTTTAATTGTACCGGTTCTTTGTTCTCATTAACAAATATGTTAGTATAGTAACAATATATGACAGGTGTGGCCAAAATTTTCACCATTAAGGGCGACTTTTGTTTAAAAAATGAGGTTTTGTGAAAAAAAAATAATTGATTTTGGAGTTAGTTACTTGGAATTTTTTAGAGTTTTTCTTCCTGCACAAAATGACATCACATTTAGTCTGCTTTGATTACGAAATTTCCATAACTTTTTGAGTTATTAATTTTTAAAGTTACGATTTCTCCCATAGGAAATGTATAGAGAAATATTTATGTATTCTTTTCATGGCTACCGGCGGACGTTCCACACGCTGATTGTTTAGGGTCACCAATCCGAGCTTTCGCCGGGCTTGGCATGGCTTAACCGTGTGGTGACTGCTGGTGTTGCTCTTCTCCATTGCTCTCCATTGCCGCCGGAAAATTATTCTACAAATTTTCTTTAAGAAGAATTCCCTGAAAGGGCGAAATAAGAAATTTAATTACGGTTTATGTTTCAATTAGTTTCAATTTCAAACCTTTTTAATTTAAAACAATTATATTGTATTTATATTGTTAAGTTTATATTAATTTGTATATAAAAGATGTATTTGTAAACATGCATGCACTAAACATGCAAAATAAAAAAAATAAAAATTTAAAACAAGAACAATGTAGAAAGAGAGAGAATTTAGGAATACATAAAAGCAAAGGACAATTAATGAGACAATGGAAAAAAAGAAAAACGAAAGGAGCATAAGAGATGAGTTAATTTAGAAAAGAAAGGAGCGAAAGGAGCAACTTCTTCTCTGGTGGCGTCATAAAAACATTTTATGACATCCAAAACGATTCCCAATGATGGATTTATTTATTGGATTTTTATCAAGAGCCACTTTTTTTTTAACGATGCTTATCTTAATCACTTAATAAGGAAAAATGAATGAAAAGTAAGAAAACAAAATTAATGGCTTCTTTTCAATAAAGAGTTGAGGAGAAATTAATTAAAATAGTGTAGATAGGCACTTAAAAACGAATTTAAAAAAATAAAAAAATTGATGTGTTTATAATTTAGGGAGAAAGGAATGAATATGTTTTGAGTTTTTAACTTTGTTGTATTAATTTAAAATTAATCTCTATATAGACCTCTAGCGTGTAGCCAAATTCCCTTCCAGATCGTAAAGTATTTGCAAAGATTTAATTAACTCTGCTATTTTAACACCAACCGCTTACCTTTAGTTTATTGTTTCCAAAGTGAAGTGTAGGTATCAAGAAATTTTATCTCTCTCAAGTGCCAGCCATACCATGAATTAGAGATTTATCTTCTAAAGTTCATTTAATTATATTAGATGGGAAATTGTCAATGTCAAATATTTGAATTTTCTCCTTCATAGAAACAGTGAATAAAGGGACCAACAAGGTTTCGCTTCCTCTGCTACAGTGGCGGCTCGCTAGGGTAGGCAAGGTAGGCGACGCCTACCTTATAAATATACAGATAAAAAATATTTATCAATTTTATTATATTTATTAAGTTTAAAAATATTTAGTTTCATAAAATAATTACTAAATTTATTAATTAATATAATTATATGATTTTGCAAAAAAAAAAATTTGAAACACTTCAGAACCTCGTATTTATAAAGTAAAGGCGATATTTTTCTTTGCCTATTTACTGCCTGTACTCCACACTCCGCTGCCCACATTTCTAGACAGCCGCGCATGCGCACAGCAGTGATAGCTAGCGCTATAAGTCGAACGGTTAGGCGATGAACTAAGCAGCCTATGCCAAGCCGATGACAAGTGTTACCGTAGAGCGCAATTTCTCATGAAGATTTATTAGTTCAAATTTCGAAACAAGATAACTTCACAGATCAAATTATTGAATTATTTTCAAAATTAAAAGATAGGCGAATAGATTTAATTTACAAAAATAAATAAATACGCCTTTTTTCTTTCTTTTTTTCTATTTTTCGTAAGTAATATGTATATATATATTTATATATATGTCGCCACCCAGTTGTCTCGGTCACGAGCCGCCACTGCTCTGCTATAAATTTTAATATAAATGAATTATTAAAAACTAAGTAAACTTTCCCACTTTTCTTATTCGAAGCCGTGGTTCGTTTAGGATTAGCTGTTTAAGAATGAAGTTTTGCAACTACGTTACATTTTTATATTAATTGTGTTTTAATTAAATTGGCTACGGATAAATGTTTTGTCATTTTCTCTTTTCAAATAAAAGTTCAAAAGTAAGTAAAAGTAAACCAATTTTATTATAAGGACCGTCGGCTAAAAAATAAATACTTTTGCGTATTATTCGTTTATTTGTAAATATTTCGACCCCAGTGATACGGAATCATCTTCAGTACAATCAACCGATGTTTTGCAAATTGTTACTTTCACCCATCCAATATGACAAAATAGCTGAACATTCCATGAATGCAATTTTTATTGGGTATAGGAGACTTTGCAGCCAAGGAATTATCAATAAATAAAAAACATTTATTTAAATATTCCGTCGACTTTTCGGTCGCAAATCACGACCTTCCTCAGGACCTGTGGTCAAAATATTTATATTTATTTTCAGAAACAAATTGTATAATATTTATAAACAATGATATAATATTATATTTTTAATTAAATTTTAATTAATTTTTAATTAAATTTTAATTAAAATTAATATTTTTTTATAATATTTATTTTATTTAACAATATGATGAAAGTACTTACGATTAATTGTTATTCAATTATCTTTGTAAATTATACTCCCAATTATATACCCAATATTTAATTGGGCTATTACCCGTATTCATAGTTGTTCCTTAAGGAAGAAGGAACCCTTAAACCTCATTTCTTGTTTCATAAACGCCCCAAAAGGCTTCCCTACATGCTCCCTTTTCCCAAGGGAAGTCGCGAGGTCACTTAAGGGAGATTTTATAACCTTTTATAACCTATTTCTTATATTTGTAAATAAATTTAAAAAATTTTTTTTTTTTTTATTTATTTTTTTTCTCCTCAACCAGGGTCTATTTGAATCGCTTTCTGCAGAAAGGCATCTAGTCCATTTTCAGTTTTTTGATAAAATTTTTTAAATAGGTCAACACATCGTTTACTGCATAAAAGGCACTTGTCCACCAAAAAGTGAGGCTTCAGTTTTCATAATTCATCATTTAAAATTCTCATATTATGTTTTTAAACCATTTTTTGCCTCTCCTAAAAATTTTTAAAATATGGACGTTGCCTTTCTGCCGTAAGCGATTCATTTGTTCTGAATGTCAATTAATAAATTTAATTTAAATATTTTAAATTATTCATTATAAATACCGTATATATATATTTATATTTATTAATTTAAAATTTCAAATAAATATGGATAATGATTTTTTAAACAAATCATCAGACGAGTAATTTGAAGACGAAAGGGAAGGTAATCAAATTCAATTGTAACCTAAAAAATATCTACGCGATTGTGAAAATAAAATAGAATTTGTTGATCAACTTCCCTTTCGTTAAAGATACAGAGACTCTTGTTCGAGAAGTACATTTCTGAGCCATATAATTTTTTGTCAATCTTTCCCATGCTTTTGCCTTTTCTTTTAAAGTAATGACACATGTTTTTTTTTTATTTTCAAAAGCGTTTTCTTAACTCACAATTTGGGCAAAAAGCAATTTCTCTTGCTCAATGTAATTTTTTATTTCCATTTGATTATTTTATTTTGACCTGTAGACCTATATAATGAAAAATGAGACAATTTTGGTTCGGGTAAGGTTAGTTTCGGGCAGTCAAATTGCTAACTTCATGTCATTTATCACTAAAAATCCCTAAAATATTACTTCCGATTGCCTCCTTAGCAAAGGAAGACCTGAGATCCCTCTATGAAATAAGGAGGCCTTGAGTTTTCAAGGCTTCCTTAGCGAAGGCTTCCTTTTCCCCTAAGATAAGGCTTGTTTATGAATACGGGCATATAAATATTATAGAATTTGTTTCTGAAAATAAATATTCTGATCACATGTCCTAAGGAAGGTCATGAAACGTCGACGGTTAATAATTAAATAAAGGTTTTTAATTTAATTCCTTGGCTGCAAAATCTCCTATACCCAAATCAAAGTCTAGAGCCACTTCTCGTTAAGGCAATTTTTATATTAATTAAAAACGGACGGAATCCGGACGTCTGGTAACCCATACCGAAAAAGAGCAGAGAATTTATTATGTATTTATGCTTTTTCTTTGAAATTAAAATATCATCTAATAATAAAAAAAGCCATTCCATTTAGAAAGATTTATCAAAGCTCATAGCTCTGCAATTTTTTGAGAGGATTTCTCGATTAGCTTATCGATCTCGACTCCCCCCCGGAGGTCCCCCCCTATATGAAATTTTAAAACCCTAAAGGTTATTTAATATTAAATGAGATAATCATCATATCTCCTGGTTTACTCGTCCTATCGCTGGTATTTTTCATTAAAAATATAAAGTGAACAGTTCTTTCACCTAAATAACGTATATCAAAGAGGCAATTTTATTCTTTATATTGGGAAAAATAGTATAGGCCTATTTATATTAATATGTTTCGGGTTAGAAAATAATTGAAGTCTACAAAAGAAAAAAAAATACTTTTTAGTACTTTATTATATAATTTTTTTAATTATCTTTACGTTTCAGGTCAAAAGAACCCCAAAAATGAAAAAAAAAAGTTAATGTAGTATTTTCGAATTGATAAAATAATTTTTATTTATACAGTATAACAAACATAACTTGGCTCTGTTGATCGATTAATCGCCTCTTATGCTTAGGTGTCAGAGATTCGTTTGCCGTTTCAAACAACAAAAATCTGGTGGGTATTAAAGCACAGCACAACTTTCTCTTAGCTTGGTATTCGAAAGTTGTGTACTAGGGTGTATACCGGATTTTTTTGTGTTGAGTTGTCCATGGTTTTTGGAACTTGCGTTTCATAGATGGCGCTGAGCGCTGAGCACGAATGCTTCCACATCAGTAAAGTGTGCTTCAAACAATTTTCACAAAAATTTTTTTGAATCCTTTTTCAAGAGCATCTAAAAATAGTTGTTTTATAAATTTTAATAAAAATCGAAAAAAAACTGTAAACGTTTTTGAGTAAAGTATTAGTAGACTACTATTTGGCCGATTTTGCTTAAAAGTTTATTTTAATTGTCCAGGAAGGGTTTAACTTAAATATAAAATTTCAACCTAGTAGCTCTTTTACTTCATGTCTTAAAGTGAGCGTCTAGAAAATTCACTGCCGAGTTACTCTAGGAGGCAAGAGATGGCGTTAGTTTTTCCCATAGGAATACAAGGGATTTATTCCATTTCATTTTAAAGATTCCAGCTAATTAATTAAGGGTAAAAAATTAATTATTTTTTAACACAATGATTACTAATTCAATGATTTATAAGTTATAGAGCGAATTTTTTAAAAGTATCTTTTATTTAATGCGATTAATCTAAAGAGGGCTCGCTGGTGTAGTGAGCTAGGGTGTCAGCTTCTGCAAAGAAGATCCCTGTTCAAATCCTTGGCATGCGGGATTTTTCATTAAATAAAAATATTTATTTAATGTAAACAAATCCTCAAGCAAGCCCTGGATTGGAATATAGGATCTTTCCACAATAGCCCTCAGGCAACTCTACGAGGAGAGGGAGTTGCTGTGACATCCCGTCCTGTGGAAGGGACGTTAAGAGGATTCCCTTTCAGTGATGCATTCTTCGAAAGGAGTAGGCTACACGCCGGTGCTGAGGGAGTCCCTCCTCAAACTAGGACATCCTCCATAGCATAGAAGAGGTTGGATACAAGGAGCCGGCTGGAACCAGAAATAAGGATTAGTTCACTAGCTACAGACGAAAGTAGAAGAAGGAGCTAGAGATAGGAAATGATGTAACTTCACGGGGTGCCGGTAGATGGCTACGGCCAGAGGCCGGTTGGGTTTGAGGTGTGTGTCTCCGTACACGTAAGCACCTCGGGTAAATAAACGGGTATCCCGATAGGAATTTCAAATAATAATAATAATTAATCTAAAAAAAAATTTTATTTTTTCGAAAATCAAAAAAAAGGGCTTCTATAAGTTGTAGATATTTTAAATAGCTTTAATTTAAAAAAAAGCCCGGGAGCCGTGGCTCAGTGAGAAGACATTAGCTTCTCGCACCGGAGTCCCGGGTTCGCTTCCCGTCCCAAGCGAGAAGAATTTATTTCATTTGATTTGACTACAAATCATTTGAAATAAATAGGGATGGGGTCTAAATGGCCGAGAAGGACCTTAAAAAAAAAAAAAAAAAAAATTAAAAAAAATCTGAGGTCGATAGCTTCAAAATTGTGGCCCTTCTTAAATCATTACAGACAGACCAATTTTTATTAATATTTAATTTTACACACTTTGTAATGAAATGCAGACTTGCACAGGAACTCTGAGCAAAAGATTTATTGAAGAGTTTGTAATAAGGAATAATCTCAGCCAAAAACATCGGAGATGCAAAAAGGGGCGCCTCGCATTATTTTTGCCCAGCGTCGAGGTGAAATCAAAAAAATGCGCCTCGCTTTTCTGATTTATATAAAAGCGAGGAAATATTTTCACTTAAATAAAACCCCTACAGAATTTTATTTGTTTCATATATCCTCGCTTTTATATAAATCAGAAAAGCGAGGCGCATTTTTTTGATTTCACCTCGACGCTGGGCAAAAATAATGCGAGGCGCCCCTTTTTGCATCTCCGATGTTTTTGGCTGAGATTTCACTTCTTTTTGTGAAATATTGCATTTAAATATTATTTAATAATTTTTGTTTATTAAATATTAAGTTATCCCATGAATAGATATTTTAATATGCATTCCAAACAGTAAAAAATAAATACATCATTTGGTATTAATTCAAAACATTAAACATAGGATTTCACCAAATTTTATAAAATTTTAGGTTTTTTATTTTTGTTATGTTGGTAGAATGTAAATACATCGTTTGGTATCCATTCAAAACGATAAACATAGGATTTCCCTAAATTTTATAAAATTTTAGGATTTTTATTTTTATTATGTTGGTAGAATGTAAATACATCGTTTAGTATCCATTCAAAACGATAAACATAGGATTTCACCAAATTTTATAAAATTTTAGGTTTTTTATTTTTGTTATGTTGGTAGAATGTAAATACATCGTTTGGTATCCATTCAAAACGATAAACATAGGATTTCCCTAAATTTTATAAAATTTTAGGATTTTTATTTTTATTATGTTGGTAGAATGTAAATACATCGTTTAGTATCCATTCAAAACGATAAACATAGAATTTCACCAAATTTTATAAAATTTTAAGATTTTTATTTTTGTTATGTTGGTAGAATGTAAATACATCGTTTAGTATCCATTCAAAACGATAAACATAGGATTTCCCTAAATTTTATAAAATTTTAGGTTTTTTATTTTTGTTATGTTGGTAGAATGTAAATACATCGTTTAGTATCCATTCAAAACGATAAACATAGGATTTCCCTAAATTTTATAAAATTTTAGGTTTTTTATTTTTGTTATCTTGGTAGAATGTAAATACATCGTTTAGTATCCATTCAAAACGATAAACATGGGATTTCACCAAAATTTATAAAATTTTAGGTTTTTTATTTTTGTTATGTTGGTAGCACCTCTTCTTATCACTTTAATCTATTTCTATTTGAAGGGATCCATCCTAAAAAATTTTATTCCATTAGGGATGAAAATTACTAATATTAATATATATGTTCCTAGATGACGTCATCAGGGAGCAAAATAGTCAAAATTGTCTTTTCGCCATGTTAAAGATAGGACAAATTTGAAATTTTGAATACCTCTCAAAAAGTCACTTTTGATCCAAAATGAAATTTTATATCAAAGGTATCGGGTTTTTGATAGTATCTATTTGTATTTTAAATTTCATCCAAATCGGTCCAGCAGGGAAACCTGTAGCTTTGTCTAAAAATTTGAAAATTGAAGAAAAGAATGAAAAAAAAAGAAAAAAAAGAAAAAAAAGAAAAAAAAAAAAAGGAAAAATAAGAGACTAACTTTTGACCTTCCGAAATCGGCAAAATCTCAACTTTGAGCCTCTGCTATTCTGTTTGGCACTGGAATTTTTTTTTGAATTCGTGCTCAAAATAATCCTTATTTATTCTAGTTTAATATAAAAAAAATTTGGCTCCGATATCTTAAAACCTTTTTGAGATATTCGCCCAGAAAGAGAAAAGTTTCTCAAAAAAATTTTTTCACGTCCCTATCTTTTATTAAGGATTTAAAATCATTCTTGATAATATAGTCTAGGGACGACTCGTCCATCTAAATGCAATGGGCCATTGGCATCTATTGGAATGTCAACTAAATGGTAGTATTAAGAGTTTCTTTGCTTTCTTTTGCTTTTCACATGCTCGGCGACGAGTCGCTCCCGCGACTCTTGATAAGTGTCGAAAAAATCTGGTAATTCGTGGTTGTTTTCTATAAATTCATTTTTAATCCCTTGACTGGTCATTGAACTTCAAATTGAAAATTTTATAATTTTCGATTTCAATGGGAAAAGCTTAATAAAATAAAAATGCGCTTTCTTATTCAAAGGTCCTTTTAAAATAGTAATAAAGCAGAAATTTTTCTAAATGGAAAATGCTCACTTTGTTTCACTTAGGCATTATTATTGATGGTTTATTTTAAAATTTATAACTCTTTCACGTTCGTGTTGAAATGACAAAGAAAAGATGGATAGAGAAGGAGAAGAGAAGGCAACTGACAGACAAGTTTGACGAAAACCTTGATGAGTTCGAAATTGGAATTTGAACAGGGCGCTTCCTCCTCCTTTGAGTCGCTATCTCGGGGAAATTACTTTACGAGGCCTTCTACAGTATACCTGGGAGAAAGGAATTAAGCACGGGTTTGTTATTTAATCTTACGACGAAATTAATTCAATATTATTATTCCTTTCTTATGTATTATTAAAATTGCTGAATTTATTAAAATATTGATAATGAAATTTGATTTTTTTTTTTTCGAAGAAAAATCCTCGGAAATTTATTCAAACTTTTTTACTTTCTCTTACCTATGTATATATGTAATATATATATAGAGAGAAAGTATTGGATTCATGTCAAAAATTCGATGTCGAGATTTTGATGGATCTTCACGTTTTGAGGTCCCCTGAATCCAAAAAAGTGGTTTTCGCGACATGGTCTGTCTGTGTGGGTGTGTGTGTCTGTCTGTGAACAAAATATCTCAAGAACGAAAAGAGCTAGGAGGTTGAAATTTTATATTTAAGTTAGGCACCCCCATGGGACGTGACACGAAGCTTTTGAACAAAATCGACCAAAAAGTACTAGCACTTTACTGATTCACTTTTTCAGTTTTTTTCGATTTTCTCAAAATTTGCTCCAACGATTTTTTTTTAAATTCATAAATCAATTATTTTTTAGATTCTCTATAAAATGTATATTCTCATTTTGTGATTGAAATCTTCTGAAGACCACTTTACTCTTGTACTCCATAGAAAAGATAGGAGAAATGGTTGCCATGGTATCAAAATATAAATATTTTCCCATACTTATAAATTTTACATCTTGAATTCAATTGTACCCTACTGTCGGAAACTAAATACATGACGACACAAAAAATCTGGTGTGACAAGCACAGTACACAACTTTCGATTACCGAAGGTAAGAGAAAGTTGTGTGCTGTGCGCCAGTCACACCAGATTTTTATTTTTATTTTATTTTCTATATCTGACTGAGGCAGGGCGGTTCCAAAAACGATTTTCGAAACCACACCCCATACTATTTCCAATCGATATTTTTGTATTTATTTATTTATTGCAGTTTATTAAGAAAAAACCCTGATAGAATTGAATTATAGGTTTACTAGGAAAGTAAATTGTATTTTCCAAAGTAAAGTCAGTATACCATCATTAGTAGGGTTGTTCGATTATGGAAAAAATAATCGATTATCCCTTTTTTTTCTTCTAGTAAAATTTTTTTTCTCCTCCAGGGAAAATCATTTTATTCTTTTTTTAGAAAAACGAAATTTTTTCCGCTCATCCGATCTTTTCAAACGCATTTTTCCGAAAAATAATCGATTATTTTTTTTAGAACATTATCGGTGAATAATCGATTGATCGATTTATTGCACAGCCCTACTCTTTAGCTTTATCAGTTACTTCCCTGGAAGGAATTGCCAATGCTGACAATTGGTCATGACATCTGCAGTTGTCATTTGCCAAGCCTTGGGTAGTGACCAGTAGTGACCAGTGGGCCAAGCCTGGCCCAAGGTTTGGCCCAATGGCATTAAATTGGGGGGCAGGGGGAGGGGGAAACTATTGAATTTCACAAAAAATTAATTAGTAAAAAATTACTTTGTCATAACAAACTAAAGAGTTAATTTTATACTATATATTTTTAAATATTTTAATAATAATAATTAAAAAGAAATCAGGAAGGAGGGGAGTAGCAAATGCTGGGTGACCAAGCTCCTTGATAGTCCGAGCCATTTTCCGAAATTTGAAGTTTTTTCCGAGCCGCAATTAAATATGTATTTTTTAAAGAGGAGGTAGGGATTTACGTAACATTCTAACAATTATATCGTTTTTATTTCTCTTACTCTATATATATTAATATATGAAATATATAGAGAGAGAAAGTATTGCGATCATGTTAAAAATTCAATGTCGAGATTTTGATGGATAGGTCTATAGGCCTACATGTGTGAGTCCAAAAAAAGTAGTTCCCGCAAATTGGTCTGTCTGTCTGTGTGGGTGTGGACATTTTTATTTATTTTATTATACCGTCTTTCTAATACCCATATTTCCAAAAGAAAAAACTCCAATTTCAATTCATTGGAGCATACAGGCGAGATTCCCGTTTATTTTCCTTATAGTTCTTTCACACATTATCAACAGATTTAGAGCCGTAAAGCGAGGTGATTAATTTAAAATCTTTTATTTGCCTTCTCTCTCCACATTTGAATTGACCTGCCACAATTTAACCATTTTCTGAATAATGTCACTCTCATCTGTTGTCGAGATAAAGTGAAAGGCAGTTTATGGGCAAAGGGGTGTAGCCTATAATTTCACCCCTCAAATTCCGCCCCTGTCCAAATTGAACCGATCAGTTGAGCATTTGACTAATGAGAGATGTCTAATTCACAGTCATCCATGGAGAAAACAAAAAATGATGATCCGAATTGAATGCAGATCAAATTCTCTTTCATTTATTAAAATCCCAAAAAAAAAAAAAAAAAAAATTGAAACCTCCTAAAAAAATGTTTTTTAAAGCCCTTCATTCCGTTAATAGAAGTTTTAATTATTTACTATTTTGAATAGCTGCTAACTTGAAATTCGCCTAGTTGTCATATTTGGAAAAATTTCGATGCTATCATTTTATTTTGCTATAGGTGACAATTTTATTAAATTTATTTTATTAATTTTATCAATTTTACTAAATTAAGTAGTTTTTTCTTGGTCAACTCACAAGGTGGTAAATGAGAGTTTTAATAAAATAAAATTTTCAAAAATTATTGAAATATAAAATTTCAGAGCATATTCTTGGACCTTTAAATACGTTCTTGTAACCTCAAATTATTTAGCGGAAGAATTAAGGGGGTTCAAGAGCGACGACTAAACGTACTTAAAAAAAATAGACTATTATAAGGAATTTTTCAATGCAGTTTTTTTTTAAATGAATTAAATTCATAAGAGATTATTGGGACATGGAGCTATAATTATTTTAATGACTTATTAAAAAATTATCGTAATTAATTTTTTTGTTATCAAGCAAATACAAAAAAAACAATCTGTCCCATTAATCTTTAATTTTGTTAAATTTAAAAATGAATTTATTGTTATTATTAGGAACCAACCGAATATTCGGTTTCGGTTACGGTTTCGGCCAGTTTCGGCCAAAAAGTAGCCGAAACCTGAGCCTGAAAAAGATGGGATGAGACTCGCATGCGAAAAAAAAGGTCAAATGATTTGCACTCGAGGGAGAAAAAAATTTAGTTTCCCTAAAAAAAGGTAAAATGATTTTCACGGGAGGGAAAAAAAAATTAAAAAAAAAAAAGGTAAAATGAAAAAAATTTTTTATAGGAATTACAAGTTTCGGTTTCGGTTTCGGCCGAAACTAAGGTTGAGGCCGAATATTCGGTTTCGGCTGAAAATCTTGTTTCGGTCCGACCCTAGTTCTTCAAATATTAATCACATATTAATTAAGAAAATTTTAAAATAAGCTTAGATGATTTATTTAAAAATCAAATGCCAAATTAGTTCAGCATTCTTGCAATAGATGGCAGGCTAGTCTAACAGGCGATATAGTATTAGCTTATATCTGGCCTATATTTATATATTTTTATCCTTTTTAAAAGATACATAATATATAATAACATTTTTAAAGTATTTATTGTTAAAAGATCAATGAAAATCAACCAAATGCATTAAATATTATTAGCTACTATTCTGACATCTCTTGGCAAATTTTTGAATTACTTGATTTTTTGGGCTATCATTTTATGACACACTACGCCATTTTATCGGAAAAAAACATGCGTAACACCTTCAGTCCTATTCCGCCTTAAAGCACTAAAAGCAGACCGTTAAATACGTTCTTGCAACCCAGCACTAGAATATTAAAATGATTCAATAGTACCTAAGCTTAATTCTTATTAATTGTATTAGAAAATTTACAACCAAATAAAAACTATTTATAATAACTATCCAAAAAAGTTTTCTAATTTTTCAAGCATTCTTAAAAAAAAAAAACTAAATTAAATTCTAAAAGCTTTTTCTTATGCAAATTTCCTTTTATTATTAGAATTCATATTCCAACCTGATGACCCAACCTTAATCTCTATTTATGTTATCAGTTTTCTCTTTATTCTCCAACATAAACACAAACTCGTACACCTACACTTATACAATGAACAATAATTTATCTTAAGGAACAATTATTATAATTCCTGTTTTAAATAACTATTCTCATATTTTATCTACACGATGGATGGACATTATAACTCTTGTTCCCCTTTAAAGCCCGTATTCATTTATCTTTATATAATCAAATCATAATAATATGAAAATATGTTTGTCTTTTTGTCTGCGCGAAATATTGTCATTAAATTAAAAACATTATTTGACTATGAATTAAATTAAGTATTTTATTATATGTTGTATTTATGGTATTGCGCGAGTAGTCGAGGGAAATGAAATTTATTCTCACAATTAAATTTTCTATTTTTAAATTCTCCTAAAAAAAAAAAAAAAAAAAAATTGAATAGGAATAATCAGCAACAAAATAAGAGCGATCTTGAGTCTGATCAAGCGGAGGAATTAAATAAAACAATTATATAAACTTTTACTGAACAATTTTGGCATTTTTATTTTCTCTTTATTATATCTATATCAAGGGACTATATAGAAATTGTTTTCGGAGGCGCCCGAACCCATACACAAAAATATTTTTTAAATATCCTCAGCCCCGAGGGTCTCTCAAAGACAAATTTTTATTAAATAACGCAATTTTTTCCCCCTGCGGAAAGTTTTTTGTTAAAGCGGAAATTTTTTCCCCCTCTTAAATAAATCAATTTACCTTTTTTTAGAGAGACGAAGATTTTCCCCCAGTGCAATTTTTTTTTTTTTTAGTTTCCGCCTTGCGGGAAATTTTTTAACAGATATATAAAGGTATATACTATTTGTCAAAAATTCGATATCGAGATTTTGATGAAAATACATCTCCCCTGAATACAAAAATTGGCTCAAATAAAATTAAATTTTAAGCATGAAGGAATTGAGGTACGAGGTTGAAATTTTATATTTAAGTAAAGAGCTTTTAATCAAAATCGGCCAAAAAGTACTAGTACTTCTACTGATGTAATTTATCAGTTTTTTTTGAATTGTTGGAACGAAGTTCTTTAACTCGGCTTACGCAGGATGAATTGGGAGAAAATGTAACGTAACAAAAACGCGTTCCTAACAAAAAATGCGTTCCCAGCGCCCGAGCGAAGGCGGAGGAAGGCGAGATTAGTCGAAGCTCCTGGCGAGGCCACGCCCACCTTCTCCTTCTCTTTATTTCCTTCTATCTCCGCTGAAGGATGCTTTTTATTAAATTCCCTCAAATGATTTTGATTAAAATTCAAAAATCGGTTATTTTTAGATGATGCTCTTTAAAATGTATATTCTCATTTTTCCCCTCAAAATTGTATGAAAAGATAGAAATGGTTGCCAAGGTAACAAAATATATATATTTTCCCATGTTTATGAATTCAATTCAAATGAACCATACTCTCGGAAACTAAATATAGGCTAAATATATCGACCTAGTGTGACAAGCACTGAACACAACTTTCTCTTATCAAAGGTAAGAGAATGTTTTGTGCTTTGAGACCAGTCACACCACATTTTTTAATAATTCAAAATATGGAAAACGCATTTAAATAAATAAATATTCTTGTCTGCATCTCTCTATAATTTTCAATCCTATAATTGGCCACTTTGGTTCCCCCTTCCTAACCTTACAATCGAATATCTTTATGATATTTGATTGGGTTGGAGAGTAGAGAGTGGGGGGCGTTTATTAACAAAGTATATTTCCCCTCGGGAAGGGAGAGGATTTTATAATGAGACAATTTAAATGTATTCTGTTCGGTGTTGGCCGAAAAATTACTAGTCCGGCTTTATCTCCGGGATTGCTGGTAATTGGCGAGGGTTTGAAGGCTGACCGACCTCTTGCCAAGGTAATCTCCAAAAGGGAGGATCCAGGGCCCTGGATCAGTATCCGGGATCAGGGGGTGAGATTTCGGGAATGAAGATGTCATGTCAAATGCAAGAGACGTGACCTTCTTATCTCTCCTCTCAGTGATTCGCAATCCGCGACGACGAAACGAAACACCCCCCCCTCACACACACAACACACACCCTAGCAAACTGGTCACATAAATTACCCTTTGCCAATTTGACACCGTGGACAGATAACCTGGGACAGGGGCGATTTTTTTTTCTCCAAGGGGGGAAAATAGTTATATGTATATACCAATTCGGACAGGGATGAAAAAAAAAAATTGGTTTCGTTCTATCAGAGATTTCTTTTTTTATTACTGTATGTGAGATTTTAAAGAATTATGACAATAATTTAAACTTTTTTTTTGCTTCACGTTATAATTAACTAGCAAATTTATCCGACCGATATCAA